>OOFG01063465.1:0-12016 GCA_900323295.1 Molva molva | reverse complement strand
GAGAGAGAGAGAGAGAGAGGGAGAAAAATATAGAGACAGAGAGAAAGAGACAGACAGAGAGAGACAGACAGAGAGAGAGAGAGAGACAGAGAGAGGGAGTGAGAGACAAAGAAAAAGAGAGAGACAGAGAGAGAGAGAGACAGAGAGTGAAAGAGACATTTACCCAGACCAAGAACCAGAGAGGTTGATGGAGAGACGGAGAGTTTCAAAGCAAAACAAAGGTAGGCGACAAATTGGGACGGGAAGAGAGAGAGGGAGCCAGAGAGGAGTAATTCAATTATGAAAATAACATGTGTGGACTGTGGACAAGAGGTGAAAATGAGAAAGATACCCGATGGAGGTTGATCAGATGCCAGAAAAAGAGACAGAGAGAGAGAGAGAGAGAGAGAGAGACAGAGAGAGAGGGAGAGGGTGAGAAAGAGGAGATAGAGAGAGGGAGGAAAAGGAGAGATGGGGAGAAAGTAACAAGAGATGGAGAGAGAGCAGAGGAAGAAGAGGGAGAGACGGAGAGACAGCCAGAGGTGAAAGTGAGAGAGAGAGAGAGAGATCATTTGGTAATACCGAGCCACAGTTTAATCTTGTGCTATTGGAACACCCTGAGACATATCAGATTTATACAATGAGGCACTTCCATTTATGCAGGAACAGCTAATATCAGAATATGCACTGACACACACAATCATGTGAGGGTGTGTGTGTGTGTGTGTGTGTGTGTGTGTGTGTGTGTGTGTGTGTGTCACAGGGAGAACAAACATATCTCATCCGCCTTTTGTTATCCGACAGCTCCGAGGTGGCTTGAAGTTAATTGCAAACAATGTCTTAGTCGTGTTTGAGGAGCGCTACAGCCAAGAAATGGGTATCAGTAAAACATTACCGTAGAAACCTACGATACGGTAATTTGTTCAGGAACGGATTCCAAAAACAACAACATCAAACAAACAAGAAAAACAAGCAGATTTCATACTGGAGATCATAGGGTCCTTATCAAAAATGCATCACGTAGCTACTCCACGGGAAATGGCAGGGGCCTCGTTCACAGATGCAGCGGCTGCTGTGTGCGCCGCGATGGGATTGTGTTGGGGGAGAATACATTTTGGAGGCTTACTTGTCTCTCTCCAGATGGGCAGGTACTCATCCTGCTGGATATCCAGCATAACCTCCAGTCCGTTTCCCATTCCGCCCTGTTTGGTTTTCCTGGACGTGGTCTTGTTGCCGTTGAAGGTGTAGCACTTCCCGTATCTAGTGTACACCTAGACGGTCGGGGGGAGGGGGGAGAAGAGATTTAGATCAGGGACACCATAAAAATATAGATGAAGTTGAGGAAAGGCAAGCATCCCCCCCCTCTGGATTTGAGAAGGCTCCTTGACTGAGGAGCCTGAGTGGTAGGACAGGGCAGAGCATGCGGGGAAGCTGAGGAGCTAGGTTATTTATACTCAATAACCACTGCATTGAGTCAGATGAATGGTAGCATATTAATCAGAAAGAAAATGAATTCATGAATAATAGGAGTTTATATGTGGCACCGCAGTGTGCCATTATATAATTGACTGCCTTTTCATGGAAAATGCTAAATAGTGTAGAAGATTATTTCGTCTTCCGCTACAAAGAAAAGAAAAGGCAATTGATGGCAGTGGTGGAGGTGGTGGTGGTGGTGGGGACGTGTCTTTGGTAAATGAGTTATCACATAGAAGCTATCAGAGCCTAAGTCACTCAGGGAGATAAATAGTCACTTTGTTTACACCCCTCGTCTTTAACAGCTGAGAGAGAGAGAGAGAGAGCTGGGGAGGGAGGGAGAAGGAAATAGAGAAAGTTAGAGAGGGGATCCACCTTAGTCTGTCTATGTCTGACAGATAGACAGCTAATGGGTAGCTCTGATGAAAGGATTTAAGCAGCAAATATTGCATAGCAATCCATTCAAACTAACAAGACGCCAGCATATGCACACACACAAAAAGATGACGGCGAGATAACAATGGAGTTGAGTAGTTTATCAAGCGTATTATTAAAGTGACGCCGCTGTGGTCTAGGTCGTCTGGAGTCCTTTTTGTATAATAGCAATTTTCTCCGTTCTGACTTTGATATCGACTTGACCACCCCCACCCCCTCCCTCCGTTCAATGGGAGCTGTGATGTTTAAATAAGAGACCCTTGTGGAAAAACACAAGTGCTCATTTTGTGGACCACAGGGTGTGCTCTAATCTCGGATTGGTTGTAGAACAAATCAAAGACACAGTCGCAGCTGTACAGCCGGGCAGGCCGCCGTTGTCTATTTGCAGATTTCTGCGACTGTAATTAGGACAAGAGATGTTTACCAAAAGGTTTTGAGCTCACAAACACAGAGTGCCTTACAGTAAGGCTAAATACATAGTCTGGACTTTTAACCTCTGATATTGGGGTGCGTTTATGCATGGTTGCACATCATTATATTTTGTATGACATATGTTTGGTATAATGCCCTGAGCCCAGTTCTAATCACATACATGCACTCCTGGTGTTGACAATCGTCACTTGAATGCCTTAAGTTAGCTGTTTAACAGCTGGAATTCCTTATAAATAATTGGCAACGCTAAAGGACTGTGGGTATTTATAGTGCGTAGAAAGCTAAAGTTTTACAGTGGGATTAACTGTGACGGACACGTGTTATTAGTCTGACTGGGTTTTTATCCGTCTCTGACTGGCGCGCTCCTGTTGAGAAGGTAAGCTGCGCCCAACGTTGATTCCCCAGCCACCTTCCTTCATAGACACAACTAAGCCTCCACACACACACACACACATACCCACACACACACACACCTTATCTGATTCAGGTTTGAAGAAGGATTCAACCATGGAAAGCGCTCAAAATCAAACCCCAGCAGAATGCAGACGGTTTCTGCATCGAAAAAACCTCAGGGCTGAGGAGGGGGTCGGCAGAATGCGCACAAATGATGTCTCCAGAGACCGGGGGCCAAAGTTTTCCCATCCTCTCGCCCAGGAAATGGCTGTTGGCAGAGCTTCCCGCTTGATTCATTTCTCAGCATCTGAGCCCGGGCTCTCACACTCTCTGTTTCTCACACTCGCTTTCTTTCTTAAGAGTCTGCATCTGCAACATGATCGATGGGAGCATTTTCTCTCCTTACGTCCCGCACCAAATTTAGCGAATGTAACAGGGCAGACTCTGGCAATTTCAAAACGGGGACGGCTCTGCCCTGGCTGGTGACGAAACAGATGAACACCAGCAGCAGAGACTGTTAACAAAGTAAATGAAAAGCCGCCCTGTACCTCCTCCGCGTAACCTGAGAAATAACTAATTAACACTGCACTTAATATCAGACAATTCAGTTTCAGCATTCAGCATGGCTTAGAGAGGTGGAAATATTCTTCCTCTGTATAACTGCGTTTTCGTTTTTTTATGTACATGTTACACATCTCACAAGCTCAAACAAAGAGGAAGAGAAATCATATGTATTTGCACACATTTCACCATGAAGGGATCCCCAGTAGTGGAAGAGTACTTTGGAAAGGTGCCTAACTACATGTCATTTGCATATATTGTGTCTATTATAACTTAATTAGCTTTAATGTCAAACCATTAAGAGTATTTTGGCAGTGTTTTGTCTTCCAAAGAGCCCTGTCTCCACTCGTTCTTTGTCTCAATTTTAGACACATTAAGAGACCTACCACATGGCACATAATTCATAAGACCCAGTGGGAGACACCCCTAAACAGCCTCTTTATGACAGTCATCTGCCATTTCCCGGGTGCTTGTTGCCTTTTAAATAACCTGAGAGAATCACTCCAGCGCTCCAGTGGAGGGCATCCATTTCCACAGAAGAGGCAGCGTGTCATAGGGCCTAGCTTTTGGTAACATGATGGGAGTAGGATTTGAATTAATTTGCGCAGGGTTGGGTAGAGCACACTGGAGTGTTGATTGGCATGTGAGATCCATTAAGCAGCAGCTCACGCAGGTTTAAGGTTGAGGCAGGATGTTCCTCGATTTAATGGCTTCATTACAGCCCTGGAACCCAAAGGCTCCGGATAACGCGGTGCCACCAACTGATTGATTGATGATTTAGCATACAGAGTTCTCCCCAACTTTAACCTCCGGGGAGGCCATGTTGCACTCCTCACACCGGCTGGGCCCATAAGGCAGGGATGATGCAACATGTTTGATTTAAAATGCTTGAAAAAAAAAAATGCATGATTTAAAATGCTTGATTTCATGTTAAGGGAAATGGCGAAAAAGTCTTTCAGCCAAAACATGCCATCACGTCATCCCCGTGCACTGTTCAGAATGGCGAACAAATCTGTTGAAAAACTCAAATTGTGCATATGGTTTAATATGGCTGTGTTTACTCTGATGTGGGAGACTAGAGGCCCAGACTGATCCGTGTAGCGAAACAGAATGTGAGGTCACGAGATCAGGAAGGTTCTCAGGCTAGGTAAAGTCCACATCTTCATAAAAGGACACGGTATATGATGACACAAAGCACATATAACACTTAATACTTGTACAGAGAGGGAACTGCAAGGCCATAGAAATGTCCTTTCTATTACCGTTCAGAGCGAGACAGGGATGATGTGTGAACGCTAGACGTCTCGGGAGATAAGACAAAAGCACAACCTATGGCACTCCATGTCTTAACGGCCCTAACGGTGCACCACCGCCACTTCAGCTAAACTATTCACAAATAATCCTCAATCAAAAGACGAGGTCGCGCCGAGCATCCCATCGGAGACATCGTGGAGTGGATATCATTTGTCATGGCTTACAGCGCCAAGATCACAACACTTTGTAGTGAGGGAATATCACCGCTCTGTCTGAGAGAAACAGAAACCCCCACCACCACCACCACCACCACCACCATCACCACCACCACCATCCTTGCCTCCGCTTCTTTGGGCGCATTGAAAGCACGGAAGTATGTCTAAACGGGGAGGAGGAGACTCTGAGATGCTGGGTGTTATGGAGCCGATTGGAATGCAGGGTGCATGGAGGTTCTGCAACGATGGCCTTGGTTTCACAGCAGGGACACATTCCAGTGGAAACAGTGAATGTCTTTTAAAGAAATGTCTGCGCATCAATTTCCAACCGCACACTACAGCCGAGTAGTCACAGCTCTGAAAAAGTTTGTTTGTTTTTTTTTTCATTTCATGGTGGTTACATCGCATCATATGTGAACTCCAGGCTGAAACCGTTCCCACTCTAAAGAAAATAAATCATAGAACCAGTGTAATAAATACACCCTGGTTTATTCCTGCTTAAAGCATATGTAAATGCCTTGATTGTAGAACTTGCTTAAGTGGTTATTTCCCTCAACACATATTAAAATCCAAATGTGAATCGTTGATGAGAATTTTCGCATTAACATCATAATATAAGTAAATAAACTTGGAATGAACTAACAAAAAAAAAAAATGTTGCACCAGATATAAATTAATTATAAAAAAAGGGCTTGTAAACAGCTATCAGCATGAAAACATGATCAAGGTACCTGTTGCTGGTACCTGTGGAACCTACAGGACGAATGAGAAATCTCTCTTGCCGAACGACGACAACCAGTAAACAAAACCAGCTCAGGAAGCTTCTTCTTCTTTTGTAACAAAGAAGAAGAAAAAGTAGAAGAAAGGACTTCTTTCCATTGTTTTGTAACAAAATAGGTCATGTTGCTACTAGTTAATCAACCAATTTTAATAAGACATCCCATTCCATTCAACTAAATGGTGTAAATGTAACTCCAATGGCCTTCGGTGTGCATTCGGTCTCTGTCTCTCTGTTCCTTTATTTTGCATTTATGTCGCTAGTCTCTGCCCCCCCCCCAACCCCCTGAGAACAACAAGGCAGAAAACCAGAGGTACTGTAGTGTTCCACACCCTATCCTCCCTCCTGGCTAATGTTATACTGTTCCTGTTTTTGTTTTTCATCTAGTCATTCCCCTCCAATGTAACCCACACTCAGCTAATGGAATGGAGAGTGCACTTCTTCAAAAAGAAAAGAAAAAAAAAAAGAAAATGAAACCCAAAGGTAGAAAATTGAGAAAGACTCCCTCACTCAATCACTCAGACACACATATAAAAGTTGTGTGTGTCTACCTCGCTGTGTATGCCGTGAAAGCTTTCTTGAAAGCATGGACCCAAATAACAGCCATTTGTCCGTAAAGAAAATAAAAAATGTATTTATAGTCGTTCATTCATGCAGAAATGTATAATCTTCGAATGACAACAATTATTGCCAAACCGCCATGTCTGAGCATAATTCAAAAGAGAAAAAACATTACCTGAAAAAATGCTATAATCTTATCCACAGGCCTAAAGAAAATCATGCACTCCCATTTAATATTGACGTTTCATTCTGTTCTACTTCACCCCAAAATAAACCTGTCTCCCGATTCTCATGTGTAGTTACACTGACCCCTTTGGACAGCTGACACATCGACATCTTGTTTCAGTCTTAAGGCAGTTGGTAGTCACCCTTCGTGACTATTTTTACCCATTGGAGCCGTCAGGGTCATTTCACAGACGACGGCGCGCTGCCGTTGAATTCATGCCATCGTAGGCCACCAGGGCGATCTCACGGTAGCAAAAGGAGCACCTCCCTGATCGTAGACGATGGTGCTCCGCTGTACACGTTCACTTCCGTTTCTCCAGCTGTTCTGATCATTTATTTTGTTTTGTACACACCAATAGACTCTAGCAGATATCCGCCCTGGGCGCCGAGCTGTAGCGAACAACCCAGCCTCAGGCATTTGTCTAACTGTCTACTTTGCTCTCCCGCAGCCATTTAGATATTCAGGTTTAATTAAGGTACCTCTGTCATTAACACAGGTGTTAATTTCCTAAGCGCTCAATCTCAGCTGCCGTTTGCTATCGCATGCAATTTCTCCCAGCTGAATACATCCCCCAGAAAAATGCCGCAACACAAACACTGTCACAGTTCCCTGACCCTCCTTTTTAGTTAGTATTCATCATAACCGGGACACCTGCTACTGTTGTTGTACTCACTCCCTAGCTCTCTCTCTCGCTCTCTCTCTCCCCACACTTGGGAAAATGATATCTCCTGGACCAGAGCCACGCGTGAACGGGGGTGGTTGGAAGAAGCTTCCAGAGAGGAGATGCAGGATCAACTATCTCCTGACATGAATCATCAGTTATAAAATATGGGTGCCACCTCGGGGAGGTATGGGGTAGATACAAACGGGAGATTGCTCCGCCGTGTCGTTTAGTGACAACTTGACGTGTGCCGGGCGCTCGAGTTTGGATTTATCGGTGATTCTGGTTACAGGCATGCTGTAAGCCTTTACGAGGTTGGGGAATCATTTTCCATCCCATAATAGTGGGGGAGAACTGTTCTCCGCCATGTTGATCTCTGGTGGGCCGTATTGATGTCCGTGGTGTGTATATCTCATGTCGTGCAACCCTTGTTTCATTCACAAGGTGGTGCAATAAGTGCAACCTTTGGTGCTTCCTGTGATACCCTCGGTCTTGGTGAACTTGGAACAATATTGACCGTGTATATATCCAGCCCACGTCTACTATAACCAGAGCACACAGCATTTTCAATGCTACATTAATCTTTCAAGTAAACAACGCTGCTTAGTAGTCTTTTTTTTTTGTTACAGGAAAAAAAGGACTTGCTTCGAGTTGAAAAAAGGGATCATGCAGTCCATTAGATTAAGCTGGATCTTAAACTGGAGCCCAGGGGTGTGTGTGTTGACTCTGAGGTTTGGAACACACACCAACCTGCATCTAATTCGTTTTCTATTCATAGCCCTTCTGAACTGGTCTAGGTAGTGGGTCTGTGGAAATGCCAAAACAGAACAAAGGAGGCATGCACAAACGTCCCGACAGGGCAACTGTGACTTTAAGAGTCCATTGATTGATTGTCTTTGATGAGGATCCTCTGAATAGGGTGAATGCCTCCACTGCTGTCACCTGCTGTTGGCACATCAAGACAGAGAGAGCCAAGCCAGCTCTATAGATACATGGCTGGCTATTAGTGCCATGCTCTGGCGCCAACCGGCCAGATGTTTTGGCACGCAGACATCAGTGCTGTGGAAGATCAGGGATTCAAGGGACCTACAGGGTGCCTTCCTAGAAAACTCAGAGAAACAACCAAATCCCCCATAGCGAGTTTGAAGGTCGAAACACAGCTCAGGTTTCTCTAAACAAGGTTATTGGAAGTGTTAAATTGCTCATAGCGAAGCTGGCAAACGAATATATATATATATATATATATATGGGAGATTTTTTTTCTCCCATTTTGTATGAACATAGTGGCAGCTTTTGATGTAAGAGAAGCATCAGGGCTCCGGTGGGGATTAGAGACATAGAGGTTTGCCAGTACTGCATACATCCCAATAGAAGTGACAACCCCATTCCCATTACCTCGGCCCTGACTGTCAGCTGGGGAACACGCTTCTGATAGCACCTCAAAATGTTGGAAGGCTTCCTGTGGTTACGGCCCTGACTGTCAATGTGCATTTGATCTCAGTGAGGTTTACCCACAGTGAGGTTGTTTGTTGTTATTTACGACCTCCAAGCCCCAGTGGGCTGTCTGCGCCTGTGAGCTCTGCAGAGCGGAGGGGAGACGCAGCAGAGGTCAACACGATCGTTACCATGATGCAGGTGATTATTGAACTCCATTAGTCACTGTCATGAAATCAGGACACAGACAAGCCGCAAATGGACTCGGAAACATTCAATGGATGGGATGGATTTTTATTTTTTATATGTATATCAAATATATATATAAATACTTTATAAACCTAAATATATATATAAATACTTTATAAACATAAATATATATATATATATATATGTATATATATATATATATATATATACATATACATACATATATATATATAGCGATTATTAAAAAAAGAGATGGACAGTTAAAGTTATGAAATTATGATTGTTTTACAAATGCTATTATTAGTAGTAATAAAGGTAGTTTAATACCCAGAGAAATAATATACATGAGGAATTAAATGGGGTATATCTGATGGTATATCTGAAGTAATCGATGAAGCTTGTTTCCATCTGCAGCGCAGCAGTAAACAAATCGCTATAGTCAGCTTTAATCTTTAGACTAAACCTTAAAAAATATGCTTTTTCTGACACACTTTTGCTGGATGCAGATTAGGTTATGCCAAATCAATTTGAAAGCTGCTGACCCTTTCAGTCCACATAGATCCTCATTATTACATGGGGAAATTAAAGTAACGACCTGGCAATTTAGTTTTCTTTAATAGACAAAAATCAAAATGCTTAGCTCACATGTCCACATGCAAATACTCATACTCATACATATCTATGGTATCCATCCAAGATCCAAGGCAGGGGTCACATGTTAATCACATTTTGTAATCAGTTGCAGTTTGGATGTCCTATGAGATTTCAGGGGCAAGGGTGAGGGCTATTGACGTTGCTGTTTTGACATGGGTGGGGCCCATTAACCAAGGAGATATTATTTCTGCAAAGCCACAAGGTCATTCCCCAAGAAGAGAAACACATGTGGGTTGCTCTGTGGAATGTTTATGGAAAGGCATACAAATGCAAAAGCACACACACACACACGCACGCACACACACACACACACACACACGCACCACACGCACGCACACACACACACACACACACGCATGCACACACACGATTAGCTGCCGTTGGGAAGCAGCTGCAATGCGCTTCCTATTGCGTTCTGCCACCAGAACATGAGTAACCTCAGTACCAAACCGTCCACCGCGTTAAACAAAGCCTGTGGTTCTACTAAACAAATGTAAGATAAGAGGAGCTACAACTTATGCAACGTATCTCGCCGGCATACATAATTGCCTTTGACAGCCGTCAAAAAGGGAACATGGTTATTTTAGCACAGCTGCCGCATGAGGCTGAAGCACGGCTTTTCCAAACATGGCAAATTATTTGCACAATGACGTACGAACGCATGCACATTATCACTATGCAAGGAGGATAACCAGCAGCCTACTGAATACCGATTATGAGGGAGGGGTTTGGAGGTTTCACTCCGGCCTCGCAAAATTGTGGACAGAGTAAAAAGCCAAGTTGACTGTATACCCTCGAGAGGTTTAGTATTTTCAGTCGTTTCCCCCCTCTATACTGGAGGGGTGTGTAGGAGAACGCTAGTGAATGACAGTAAGCATAACAGAGAGAAGCAGGCCTCGCTGTTTGCACCCTGTCTGAGGCACCCCCTTAGCATAATCACATCGGTAGCCATCATAGCCTCGCTGGCAAGTCAAGAGCGCTTTTCAAAAACGGACGTATGACCGATTTGTGTCCCTGGAGCCTTCAGATTTTGAAAAGCAATAACAAAATTCCAGAGACATTACGGTAGGGCTTGAAAAAAAACACAACGGAGAAGCAATATATGACAGAGGAATTGAGAATGACACATTGAAAGCAAAAGAGTACGATTTTCTACCATTAGCTTTCACCGACACATTTGTCTTTGTCCTCCATCTATCGGTGTTTTCACACCGTGACCATCTAGTAGTCGAGTGATCGGCGTGTGCATTGCAATGAAGTAATCAATGTCAGTGGATTCCCATAGCACCTTTATTTCTGCCAGCAAGCCCTCATAAAAAGATGGGAAGCCATCAACTCGATCTTACATCTAAAGGGAATAGCACATGCCAGATATTGAAGTCTGAAAGGTTGCCCCAGTGCTAAGGAAGGCCCTCGGTGGAGGAAGAAAAAATGGTCAGAGATTACCCGAGCAACCGTGTCCTCCCTCGGCACAGCGAAGAACACAAGTTTGCACCTTTGGTCTTTCCTTTTCTGAAGGGTCATTTTTAAGCACAGAGAGGGATGAAGCGAAACAAGCGGGGAGAAGCTCGAGGAAGAGGACCATCCATCACTCGCACTCTTCCCACTCTGCTGTGTTGTGGGCTAAAGATAAAGTTGGCCTTATCTTCAATTAACCCCAGCCGGGACATGCTTAAAGACCAACTCTGTGATGCAAAGGTAAACAACATGTCGCAAAAGGGTAAGGACCTAGGGCTTAAATACAGCAACAACATGCAGCCGAAGATGCTCGCCTCTATTGTGATAACAGGGTGTGACCCTGCATTTATTGATATTTGTAAGCGTCGTAGTGTACCTTTTTTGGGGTATGAGGGTTGGGCACAGAAACTCTAGCATACCACCATGTTTTGGTTAAGTAATCTAAGCCTTTATAACATCTAAATATATAATTAATTTATAAAAATTTAAAATAATAAGGAATATAAAAAGAACATCTACCGTTCTGTCAACATTTAGACTGGATACCGTCAATGATGTGAATCTGAATTGGCAAGAATAAATAGCATTATGGACTACAAGGCAAGGCAAGGTTGTTTACAGAAATAATGCGATTTAGCCGAACAAAGGCAATGTAATAATTGCTTCAAGGGTGGTTTTTTAACTCTGTATTAAGCCTCCAACATCGACAGATTCAATATGATAGAGAATGATTCTGCCAAACTTGGCTGCTGTGTATTCCCACGTGCCCTGAAAGATTAATACTGAAGAGATAGCCAAGATAGCCGACATATGGGCAGGAATCTAACTTGAGTATGGCATAAGAATAACCTATTTTATCTATTCAAAACTCTCCACCACCACCGTAAAGTCATAATGAGCCAATGCAATACAATGTAATCCACGTATATTATATTTATTGAATCATTTTTTAATCAAAAAACTATTTTCTATACATTTATAATAACATTTATAAATACTACATACACTCATAGTATAGTTTAATCTTAGTAAAGACCCCATAGTCTAATACAATAGACTGTATACATAAGGCCCGTTATGTTTTGACTTAACCTACCACTTAACACTAAATTATAAAAAAATCATGGTACCAGGGACATCATGGAACACCATAATGGATTAATTATGGACTGATGCTTTAACAATGCATGTTGGCTTAGCTCAACCCTCATGCTCATGGGGATTGTAGTTACTAAACTGCCACAAGACAAAATATTTATCCTCGCAATTTTAACAAAGATCATCCATTCTTT
>OOFG01063463.1:0-16449 GCA_900323295.1 Molva molva | reverse complement strand
GTAAAAAATCTAAATTTCTCTCACACACACACACACACACACACACACACACACACACACACACACACACATACACACAACAGAGAAATAAATAAACAAATAAAGAGTCAACAAAATCCACATGGAAATGTATCGGATCTTCCCGAACTCCTCCCATATGCTACGACGTCAGGTAAAGTCCACATTTTCACTTGTCACACCAATCTCTCCCTTCTAGTTTCCGGACGCAGTTGACGGTCGGGGACGCTGGGAACGCTTTTAGGTCAGTCCGCGGGAACATACTTGTTACTGTCTATGGCTGGGACAAGGCTACATGACAAGGCTTCCAACTGAGTTCACACGAGTATAGTTTCAGTTCAGGATGTCGGCTGTTAAAGCTCTCCAGCAGTGGTGCAAAATCCAATGTAAGGGATATCGCGATGTGTCCATCACTAACATGACCACATCGTTCAGGGATGGACTAGCATTCTGTGCCATGATACACAGATACAGACCAGAACTCATGTAAGTAAGAAATGACGACCCGCGGATTCAAACTTTTCAAAGTCAACCGAGTATACCCACAACTTTGATTCTTTCACTTTCTCACAAAACGGCGCTGGCGTAACGTTATAGCCAATACTTATTTTCATATAAATATATCTAACTTAACTCGTTTCTGTAGCCTCACTTGAGCTATCGCTAGGGGTCCGGACAGAAGAAGGAACGATATCAGCAACGAACAGCTTATCGTGGAGCCTTTTATTTATTTCATTAATTTATTTAACTACCACTGCTACTAAACATTGTTTTTGACAGTCAATAACCATGCAAAGTGAAGTGTTATTGTGACAGAAAGTTGCTTCGAAGTTTTATGTTGTACAAACTTGTACATTCTTAGCTTTTAAGTAGGTCTTTCTTTGTACCCTGCGAGGTTGTTTCTTTTCCTTATCTTTGCAATGATAATGCTCCCATCTTTTCACAATCAAGGCATTCCTCAATTTTTTTTGGTTTTGGTTTTGGTTTTGGTACCCCACGTTTACAGAAGGAGGTCCCAAATGACTGCCCACGTTTCCTATGGTACTTATAGGATTCTTTTAGTTTCTACATGTTTATGGTCTGGTGGATATTTACTGTTGAAGGCACTTCAAATGTCAACAGTGTTGTGACTCAACAAGACAATCTTTCACCTGACAGGTGAGTTTTACATACTTTCGAAACTTTCGGCATACATTTGTTATCAAAGGGATTCGATTATTGAACATTCATTACTTTTGTTTGACATGCAATGAAATGAGTCGTCTTCATATCTAGCCAGCTTACAATATTTTGCTAGCTCACACTACTGTAGGTGTTGTGAATGTCTATCTATCTATTTATCTATCTATCTATCTATCTATCTATCTATCTATCTATCTATCTATCTATCTATCTATCTATCTATCTTATCTAGATTGATAGGCCTATAGTACACACACAATAAATAACTAAATAACAACATATCTATTGATTTAAGCTACGATTAAAAATTACCTCTTGCTTTTGTTTTTCTCCATCTAGTGTTGACATGGCTGCACAACAGAAATGAGAATACAGATATTAGATGAGGAGTCAATGGTTGGACTCCAATACTTCATCCAGCTATGATCTGACTCATCAGGATGAGACGGACACAGATTAATCCTGTTTTTATCATATTGTTAGAGCTTATTTCATGTTTTATATTGCCATTCTTTTTTTGATCATAATGGTTATTAGCAATTAATATATATTTAAAATAAAGTCCTAAAATGATACAATTTATGTTGGTAGGCTGTTGCTGTCCTTTTTTATGATAAGCCTAAGAACAAATTTCATGTTTTATATTGCCGTTCTTTTTTATCGTATTGGTTAACTGAAATGTGTTCAACTTGGAAAAATAAACATATTTCAAAGATGAAATCATTGTTGTCTCAACTAAATATGATTAAAAATCATTACTGTTTGGCAAAAAATATGAAAATTACATTGAGAAATTAGTAAAAACACATCGAAGTGAAAACGGCTCATGTAAGAGTGTATGGTCCAATCGCTTATGCATATAAGGGTTATAAAAAGATGTGTTATCATACTCATATTTTCTGTTTGTATCTCGCAGAAATTTTGATTCCCTGAAGAAGGATGATGTCTATGAAAACAATGAACTGGTAAGGTCTAATTAGTAATTATACTACTAATATATTACTCAGTCTAATAGTACTACTACTAGGCTGCTCCTACTACTACCATTACTAGGTTACTACTATTTTCTAAGAAATATTTATTTGATATGATATGAATATGGATAGAAACCTCTACCTATCCTTGGTTCAATGTGAACCATGTTCACATTAAACCAAGGATAGGTAATGGTGTGTTTTACTGTTAAACATTTAGTCCACTGCTTGATGGACCAGTTGAGCAGGGGGAAGCGGTTGTAAATACTGGCAATAGAGCCACGACATGGTCAATTATTACTGTTATTTAACACCATTCTCTTCACCTCCAGGCATTCAGAGTTGCAGAGAAGGAGCTGGGAATCCCAGCCTTGCTGGATGCAGAAGACATGGTGGCTCTCAAGGTTCCAGACCGCCTCAGTATTCTCACCTACGTCTCCCAGTACTACAACTACTTTAATGGACGCTCCCCAAGTGAGTCTCCCTCTCTCTTAACCCCAGTCTTTTTTTATACTGTATGTCTATGGGTACAAATGTTTTTTACACATATAGACATATTTTTGGGGTTTGTGAGTAGAGAATAATGCCTACATTCATGTGTGCGTGCATGCAGTTGGCGGTTTGGCTGGTGTCAAGCGACCAGCAGAGGACTCTGAGAACCAACCCTCTGGGAAGAAGAACCTGCCTGTGGTAGCTAAGTCGTTCCCCGCTTCCAAACCTGCGGTGGAGAACCATCCGCCTGCTTCCTCCTCCATCACAATCCCAGAACCCTCGCTGGTGAGGTCATCCCCAGCAGCCCGGGTAAATCCCTGCAAAAGACTATACACCTCCAATTTGAAGGAGCCTCAATGAATCAAAATGTGTTTGTCGATAGCTTCTCCATACCCTAGATTTATACATGCTTATACATTTTTTGTTTAAATATCGTATGAATCTTTTGAATATTTAAATACAGTTGTCTACAACGTTTGAATAGCATTCAAACTTTATTTGAGTAATGTTCCTACCTGCCCTGTTTTGATGACTGGATCTGTCTTTTCTCTATCTCTCTTCTCTGCCTTGGTCAGAAGGAGGCGGTACGTGAGAACCCATCACTCAGTCAAACAGGAACCCTGAGTAATAAGTGTGTGTTCTGCCACAATGTCGTTCACCTCGTAGAGCGACATCTGGTGGATGGGAAGCTGTATCATAGGAACTGTGCAAAGTAAGGATCTTCAGTTGGTTGAACAACAACACACTTTATTGTTCTTCCCCAAGCAAAAGGAATTGCTTTGAAATGTACAAAATATGTTTCCCTGTTTATCTCCATAAGTTCTTTGTTGCATCTAACTACGGATCTATCAACTAAGAGTTAAATCTTCTTTCAGGTCTACTTTAAAAGCAAACGCCCCTCTCCGTGACTTGCTACAGAAAGCCTCTTCATCCAAACAGAAATCTCATTCTGAGACCCCTGAACCCAGCAAATCCACATCAGCTCCCTTCAACTCTGATTCCTCCTGGTTAACTACAAGGAAACAACCATCCAGCTCTCCAGTTCTGGTCTCCTCCCAGTTAAACAATAAGACACAACGATCCAGCTCTCCAAGTCCAGTCCCCTCCAAGACCCCCAATAAGATTCAACCATCCAGCTCTCCAAGTCCTTCCCCCTCCTGGACAACCAATAAGACACAACGATTCAACTCTCGAAGTCCCGCCCTCTCTGGGTTAACCAATAAGACACAACGGTCTAGCTCTCCAAGTCCTGCCCCCTCTGCGGTAACCAATAAGACACAACGGTCCAGCTCTCCAAGTCCCGCCCCCTCCTGGATAACCAAAAAGACAGTCAGTACAGCCCCACCGTCTACCCCTGGGCCAGCACTTATCACCACATCCACTAGTGGCGCAAACAAGCCCACTGCTCGACTACTTGGCAACACCACCACCTATAACACTTCTATCAATACCACTATCAACTCCACCCCAACCATTAGCACCACCCCCCACAAGAGCACCATCAGCACCACCCCCATCAAGACCTCAAGCACCACCACCCCGGCCACCAACACTTCCATCAACGCCCCCCCTTTCAGGATCACCATCAACAACATCCCCATGGAGACGAACCTCACCACCAGCAGACCTAGTGCAGCTCCACGGACCTCCTTGGCTGCACAGAAAACCGAGCAGGCCAAGTGGAGGTTCATGCAGAAGGAACCTGAAGGGACGATTATGGCAGGGACTGACATTAAGTCCGCCACCAAGGAATCACCTTGGAACAAAGGGTTGACAGTCAACAATCAGGTAACAGATGTGCGGGCAGAGCAGGGCGTGGGTGTAGCCGCTAAGGGTTTGGGTGTCAGTGGAGGGAACCCTGACTGCAGTAAGAACCAAGCAGCAGCTCTTATCTCCAGGAAGCTGGCAAAGGAAAGCAACAATAAGGACACCAAGCCAACCTGGAACACTGAACGGTGAGTGATGGACACGCATGCACATGCACACTCTAGACAGCTAGATTTCAAACTGGCATATATCTTAGGTATATGGTGTTTTGATTGACATAAAATAGATTGACTGATAGACTGGCGACAATGATAAATAATTGTATATTTTTTATAATTGGTCTCATCCTTTTGAGATATTCACTTCTGAAACGTGTGTGTGTGTGTGTGTACACACGCAGGTACACACTGGTACAGGTAATAAAGGGACAAATGTAGTCTAGATCTAGTCTAATATGAAACTTTTACATCTCCATATACTTCTAACAAGAATAGACCCTTTTCACAGAGGCATCGTTGTAGGACAAACACAGGTGTCGCTCATCAAACTAAGAATGGGTCTGCTACTTTTATGTACCAGGGCACTGGTAGTAAACTAAACCACATAATTCCCATTGACCATTGCTGTAGCTTTGACACACATAAATGAAACCCCTGCCTACCTAGCACATGTTTTGAGGCTACACCTATGTTGATCGTCCCTAGTTTAGTCCTCTACCTAAACTCTACCTGGCACATAAAAGTAGCCGACCCATAATTCGTGTTATGAGCTGCCCTGTTCTGGTGATTGAAGGTAACGCTCCACATCTCCTATCAGGGTCTCTGAGGTTGAGACACCCAAGAAGGATCCCGGGCCCAGCAGAGGGAGGGTGAAGCTGAAAGTGGACCGCTCTCTCCTGGCTGACCTGCAGACTCCATCTTTGGACCGGTCACTGGAAAAAACCATCTCTGCCAGCAGCAAGCCATGGCAGGCTAACCCCACCCCGGAGAGGGAGCCCGTGGAGCCTGCGACCAGCACCCCCTCCCCCGGCAATCAAGGTAGCGTCTGGCGACAACGGACACTTTGACAACATTATGTGGTTGGAGAGTGGTTTGTCCTCTTTGGTGCTCGGTGCTTTAGTATTCTCTGACACCAAAAGACAAAGTGAAACTGACAGTTTGAACCGTGTCATGTCCTGTCCTCTTCTTGTATTTACTGTTGTAAACCACAATGGGACATCCTGTGTGAAAGGGGCTATAAATACACTTTACTCACTTGCTGTAGCTTATTGAGGGAGGCCTTATTTTAATGTACAACTATTTCAAAAGTAGTATTAATAATTTTATTTGCCAATGCATAATCAAACTGAATTCTATGTATCAAATTATTAATATCAAATATATCAGGCACATTTATAAAATGGTTGTAAGTTTAGAGGCGGGAGACTTTCAGAATTCAAAAACTCATTAACAGGGTTCTGTCCACTCTAACTGGCTGAGCAACTGTGTGACGCGTACTAGCGCAGCTCGGCTGGCTGGGTGGCCTGAATTGGAGGGGTTTTGGGAGTGTCCAAGATTCTTGTAAACTAAGAATGGTACGGGCTGGCCAGCATTTTGTACTTGTAGAATATATCAGTTATAGGATGGGATTTAATTGATACAATTATTGAAATCACTATTGATCAGCATTGGTTGCAGATATTTCCAGGTAATTGTAAGCTACAAACTAGTTGAAATGTTATACATTGCGACTTTAACAAGACCCTGTGCTTTTAATTCAGTAACAATGTTATATTTCTCAGTTGCTTGTTTTTTCTGTTTACTTTCATAATACCATACATATCAATACAGCCATATTGAACTCTTGGAGTTGTTTATGTGTACATAAACGACTTGTAACCGGAAGGTTGCTAGTTCGATCCCTGGCTCCTCCTAGCTGAGTGTCGAGGTGTCTCTGAGCAAGACACCTAACCCTAACTGCTCCCGACGAGCTGGCTGTCGCCGTGTGTGGTTGACTCCGCTGTCGGCGTGTGAATGTGTGTATGAATGGTGGTAAGTCGCTTTGGACAAAAGCATCTGCTAAATGCCCTAAATATAAGTAAATATAAATATACAATACCACGCCACATATTTTCCTTGTATATAATGATTGGTTTGCAAGATTTTCATATTAATCTTTGACTTCTTATTACTCTTTCTATCTTCTCGGGCTGCACTGTTTCTTGTTTGTACTGATGTCGAAGCCTGGAACCCAAGCAGCTGGTTTCCATCACAGTGACATTCTGTCATTCTGTTAATGTGCATGACAATAATGGCCACTATAATGTATAACAATCCTACATAATTATTATATCATTAAATTATTATCATACAATGTACAATAACTATAACGTCCATACTATATTCAGAGAATGTGCGAACATAATCCTGACGATCTACCCCCTCCCATCTCTCCCCCAGCACGACAAGAGATCAGCGAAGGTCCCTCCCAGTGGAGATCTAAACTCAAACAATTCACCAAGGATACCAAGTAAGACAGCCCAGCCTCATTTGTCTCTCTAGAAGGGTAGGGGAGGAAGGGGGGTGGGCAGGCTCAACAGTGTGAGCTGACAGCATAATCATCCATCACGTGGATGTGTGTGTGTGTCCCCCTTCCCTTTTTTTGTAATGATTATTTTCCGCCATCCGCTCACGGTCCCAGCCCCTCGCCAGACATGAGTCCACCCAGCAGGGCCGCAACCCGCTGCTCCTCCACATGTCCCAGCCACGATCTGTTGTCAGGGTTCAAGCCCTCCCCTACGGCAGCCTTGTCAACCCTTCGGCCGCGGTGCACCATGGGTAAAGCGCTCCACGGCGCGGCATATGGTCACTGCTTTCCCCTCCCCAACGTGACCCTTCTCGCTTGTCTTTTTTTCTGGATGGAAAAGAAATGTCATCGCAATTCGATGAGGAGGAGGAGGTGGGGGGAGGAGGAGCCAGTCATTGAGGCTGAGTTCATAAAGTCCATTGCGATTTTTTTCGCAATGGACTCGATTTTTTTTTTGTTGTTGTCAGGCGGGTTTTATTTTGTGTCTAAATCCGGCAGCAGTGTGAACTGTTCCCTCTCCTGAAGTGTCCCATAAAAACAACGAGGACATCGTGCCCCTGGATGAGCCTGTGATGTTTTTAGTTATTGTATCATACTGGTTAGATGGGGAGAATACACAGCAGCTGGTTTGCATCAAAACATTTCTTTGCAGTCATGTTCACAAATGTCTGTCCATCAACACAGAATAATGAGAAGTGAAGGGTAGTTTGCAACAGGTTAATTTCCTCATACAAGATACTCATTCACTATTATTATCATTCACTACCGCATTTTGTCTTTTTTCTCACCCCCCATTTCTCTTTGTCCTTCCACCAAGAATTTCAGATCCTAACAAGCCATCCACTGAAGGAAAGTCTCCGGCCAGTAGCGGTGAGACCAGAGTCTTGCCAGTCTTTGTTCCACATGCACATGACTGGATTAAGGCAATACTATCACCAACACCTCCTACACAGTTCCTTTTTCTCTTCTCACTGTTTTTATTTGACCTTCTCCCAGGGTTTAAGGATGGAAGCAGAGCTCCGAGTGACAGCGGTACCAAGCCAGAACCACAGCCCTCAAAGGTAGATAAGTCTTCCATGACACATTGGGGTAAAAGCAGGCTGGTACTCAATAAACTATTGTTTCAAAAGGACGGAAAATCAATACATAAAAAATGAATATGCGTGTGTTTGCTCAAGGCCGAGGGGTCTCTAGCGATTTGTCAGTGACTTCATGTTTGCACTGGATGTTCATGAAATGCAAGAAAAAAACACCAATGATTTACTTTGCTGTGTGTGTGTTTGACTGTGTGTGATCAGAACAAGCCAGAATACATCCCCAAGGAGAAGATTATGGAGGAGCTGCAGGAGATAGAAGATAGCCTCAACGAGCTGGAGAAACGAGGAGTGGAGCTGGAGAAGCGACTGCGCCGCAGCGAGGAGGGTAAAATCAACTACACACACGCACACACACACGCACACGCACACGCACACGCACGCACGCACGCACGCACGCACACGCACACACACACACACTCAGCCAGGGTCCGCCGCCTGCTGTGGTCCCCACTAGTACCCCTCAGTCCCCACAAAGACGGGCAGACAAGGGGTGTATGTAACCGGGTTGTGGTTCCGTTTCAGAGGGAGAAGAGGACGCTGCAATGGATGAAGTGATGGTCGATTGGTTCAGCCTCATCAGGGAGAAGCAGTTGGCCATTCGGCGAGAGTCAGAGCTGGTATATATGTGAGTCCTGAAAAAAAACTAAAAACACGCACACACCGCTCAGCTAGTGTCGCCACGTGCTCCTTGGCGCCCTGAGCCAGGTTCTCTGGATGAGGCAACGAGACGTGTTTGTGGAGACTGTGGTTGCACTGGACCTGAACGCCACAAAATAGGTTCAACTGAAGATCTATTACACAGCATACTGTTGGAAAAGGAAGTGAATTTACTTATCTCCCGCACTTGCGTTTCCCCAAGATAATGTAGAACATTTCGTTTGTGTCTATTTTTGTGTGTGTGTTTGTGTAGAGCAAAAACACAGGACCTGGAGGAACAGCAGCCTAGTGTTGAACAGGAGCTCAGAACACTGATGGAAAAACCAGGTCACAACATGTGTGTGTGTGTGTGTGTGTGGATGTGTATGTGTATGTGTATGTGTGTGTGTGTGTGTGTATGTGTGTGTGTGGTCAAACAATAAAACACCCTGCGCATAGCACTAGCGCTAGCATGTTAGATTAAGCTAACATGCTAGCGTGTTTGTCCATGTGCAGAGAACGCAAAGACGTTGCGGGAGCGGCAGAGAGAGAAGGAGCTGATGGACAAACTTGTGGAAATCGTCAACGACAGAAATGCCATCGTGGAGGGACTGGATGAGGACCGACTCAGGTGGGTGCACAGATAAATGAGTTGGTTGTTTTATTTATAGTGTTAATCTAGCAGATGCCTTTTATCCAGAGCGACTTACAGGGAATCCAGATTCATGTCACTAAAGGCCCCTACCCACTAGGTGACAAACCTACCGATAATGAGTCCCGACCTGGGCTGAAGTCGGCTCTGATTTTCGTGTAGTGTGGGCGGGAAGCCGCAGTCCTACTATGTTACAGCAGAACCTCTATGGGGAGACGGCACGGAGCCTGGGCCGCAAACCCAAAATGCAAGTGGCGGAGTTACGCTTGTTTACTGTTTCGTTAAGGCGATATTCTACCGAAGAGAACTCAATCGCGCGCGTGGATGAGGCTTACAGAAGGGCATTTTAAGTGTATTTCTACAGTGGCCAGTATACATGCTGTTGATTTGAAACATTCTTTCTACAGTTTGCTACTGCGGGTCCAGTTTGTGTTTTCCAATTACGCCAGTCTTTCAAACTTTTTTACAGTTGACTAATGCTGGCAGAGTGTGTGTTTGCCAATTATGCGCTTACAGTTCCCCACCCCCAGCAATATACGAGAATAAGGGAATGCCCCGTTCGTAATATATTTATTTAGGAATAACTGAAGATTATAATACGATATCAGAATAATCAATGGTGAGTTTAGCGTATGGATGAATGGAAAGTGTGCTATGGGGATGTTATATGAACCAAGCCCAAGAGGACCGAACCATAAGAGACCAGGCGGATGTGGTACACCTTATGAAGCCTGCAGGCCACACCTGCACAGGTGCACCGCATCAGTTGACGACCCTCTAAGCCCCGCCCACTGGCTCCCTGCACCAGAAAGGCAGATAGGCAGTTACAGTCTCCAACGGCTTTGCAGGCCATATATTTATCAAACCCCCTTACCCTAGCCCCCCCAAAGGGCCAGAAAAATCTCCCTTAATTAATAAGGAAGACATCTTGACATGGATGCAGAGTGGGGGATCCCTCCTTTAAGTGCAATGGGTGCAATAATTGACATACAAGGAAGTATTACAAGCAGACATTTAAAAAAATAATTCAGAAAATAAGTATTGTCCATGCTGATTGGATGCTGGCCAGTGAGCAAGCTGGTTACCGTCAGGGGTGTCCAGGCGTCCAGTCACGATCACAGCAACACACTAAACCAGAGACAGAATCATGGTTAGATGGGGCAGGGTGGACAAGAAACATGTAGAAAACCTCTAATCTAGAACCTATAGGCAACAGGGGTAGGCTTGTGCTGGCTTACAGGTTGATTTAGCTGTAATGAGAGCGGAGAGGCACTCCTAGGAGCCAAATGCGAGAGTAAAGAGGTCGGTTTTAAGTTTGGATTTGAATTTCTCAGCGGAGTCAGCTTCCCTGATTACAGGTGGCAGACTATTCCACAGATAGGGCACTCGATAAGAGAACACTCGGTTAGCCATCCTGAGAACCAGGCCAGTGCACAGAATCACTCCATTACTCCCCACAACACTACATTAGGCATGGATGTGGATACGCGTTTTTCTCCTTTTTAACAGAGTTCCATGGGCCCACACTGTGTCCGGCAGGCAGTGTCTGATTGTATAAAAGGACTCCCTTGTGCTTCCATCAACCGAATCCCTGCTGCTTGTGTAGCTAGCCAGCATGTTTGAGGTGTCACCTTTTCTTCTTTTTTGTAACCCTAAACTCTCAGGGAGGACGAAGAGGACGAGCAGCTCCAGCAGTTGATGATGAACATCGGTAAGTCTCTTCAGCTCCCCCACCAGTGTTCCCCAAGCCGGGGGTCTGGACACCCCACTCGCCTGATAATGCATATGGCGTCAACAGAGTTTTTTTGATTTATAAGCTTACGATTTTTGATGACATATTTTGTAATTTACAAACAGATTTGAAACGCTTTTAAAGGCGTCATAACGGTCCTGTATATACAAACACACTGCCTTATGATTCATAGCCATGAGCAAACTACAACTGATCACGGAGTGTCGCGATGTGCATACGTTCACTGGGACCCTGCTATTGGTTGGGTTAAAACTAGCTGACGTGTGTGGAAGCAGATGTACAGCAAATTTCAGAATATTCCGACATTGTCCGACCTAAAAAGGAGGGTCTCTAATTGAAGGGAGATGGAATTCTCTGGCCGTGTGTGTGTGTGTGTGTGTGTGTGTGTGTGTGTGTGTGTGTGTGTGTGTGTGTGTGTGTGTGTGTGTGTGTGTGTGTGTGTGTGTGTGTGTGTGGGGGGGGGTGTGTGTGTGTGTGTGTGTGTGTGTGTGTGTGTGTGTGTGTGTGTGTGTGTGTGTGTGCGAGTGTGTATGTGTGTGTGTGTGTTCATGCATACGTGTGTGCGTGTGTGTGAGTGTTTGTCAGTGTGTTTGCCTGTTTGTGGGTGTGTGCGTGCACGCGTGTGTGTGTGTGCGTGTGTGTGTGTGTGTGTTCATGCGTGCGTGTGTGTGCATGTGTGTGTGTGAGAGACAGATAGACAGATAGATGGAGGGGGAGACAGAGAGAGAGAGAGATTGAGTGTGTATATATAATATGCATGTAAGTGCATGTGCATTTGACTGTAGCTAATCATGCTCATAGGATTTAAAAGGCCGGCTGCATCTACTATGTTGTGTTTCCATTTTTTTCATAAAAATGACCAAGTTCCAAAGAAAATACATTATTAATGATAAATCACCCAAATATTTAAGTATACATCTTTTTTTAAATAATGTTGTACTTTATTGCTTCCACAAAAATGCAGACAAGAGTGTTGAACTTTGACCGTGTGTCTCTTTATCGGGTTTCCACTTCCAAGGCCTGGTGCTTGAGATCCTGATACGTGCAGACTTCAAATGACTGCAGAATCCTACCCAGGGGCACGGTTGGCCTGCGATGCTGTTCATTATTATTCCTCCATCGCCAGCGAAGGGTTTTAGTTAACTCTGTGTCATACCGTGATTAACTGGGACATACAGGGGCTCTCATCCATGTTTTTATGAATAGTTTTAAAATAATGGTATAATTATGTTTGTTTTATTTGCAGACACACTTGATTGAAGTAACAAGAACACGATCTAACAATACCCAGGTGTCGAGTTAGGTGTGGTTATAACTTCATGCTCGAACAGTATTGGTCTTAGAAATGTAGACAAGAAATAGACAGATTGGTATCCAGGTTAAAACTAAAGTTCACACTGCATTGAATGTCCTATCTGATTAAAACCAATGTATTGTAGTATTTGTTTCAAATATCTATGACCCTTTTTTAATATATGTGTGTGACAGTGACTGCATGTGCTTTGCAATGCAAAGTAGCAGTCACGTCATGTCACAATACCGTCTGTGGTTCCTCATTGCTAGTTACTTACTCAAACGGATTGCACTTGAGAAATCTACATGATGACTGGGTTGCTTGAGGTCAGAATGATACCCTTCCTCGACTCTAAAAGCATACTATATTATATATAATTGCCAGAAGTAACGTCACTTGTTAAAGGAAATGTCAACATTGAAAATTGGCTGAAGTCCTTACATGTAAATTAAAGCATATGTCAGTAAAATAACATTTTTAAAATGAAACATATTCAGAGTTTAAAATAAAACCAGGCAAACCAGCATGTAACTGATATAGAAAATTTATTGAATGAGAAGATTATTTTGAAGTTCTAAATAACAGTAAAAACATTGGGTTCTGCCCACATGGAAGCATAGGTAACAATAAATGTTTGTCATTTCATTTTGTGACTGACAGTTTTTGTTATCTGATGACCAACCAATCATATGTAAATATAGATAAAACTGTTTAAATACATTCAGATAGTTTTTTGGTATAACGTCCAATCCTTGTTCCCTTATAGTGATATGAATACGTTACTCACGTTATAAAATCCTATTAATTAAGTAAAGGGGAAGCAGGAAAATTAAATAAAATACAAAACCATTATAATTCTAATTATACACATGGTGTATTTTATACATGGGCACGCGTGTTGCTTCTTGTGTGACACAGTCGTAACCTTATAAGAATATCCTCAACAATTAAAGTGATATAATATACATAAGGGATATGTCAAGATGTGTATAAGAGTTGTTATGTTGTATCAATTTATTATTTTTTTATGTCGACTGGTTAATGTTTATTTTGTGTGGGGACTGCTGTCACGTGTATCCAGTCAGTATTCAATCTTATTGTATAGATTGTATAAGGGTAACGCTGGCAGGTTGCTTCCCGGGTAATAGAGTGGCGTCGGGAAAGCGATGGACCTCGGGACCGGAACCCGCAGTAAGGAGTTATCTCTGAAAACCAGCGGCATCCCAACCAGTGTCTGTGCCGAGGCGTGGGCCATGTTGGCCGCCTCCAGTTCCGCAGAGAGCTGCCGCTTCCACTTGTTCCTTCGGTTCTGGAACCACGTCTTCACCTGCGTCTCCGTCAGCTGCAGACTCGAGGCCAAACACGCGCGCTCCGAGCTGCTCAAATAGCGTTTCATATCAAAGGTGGACTCCAGCTGGTACACCTGACTGCGCGAGAAAACCGTTCGAGTCTTCTTCTTGGCCGAGTTGCTGCTCTGCTTGTCCCCGCCGTCGGCCTGCCTCTCCTCGGATAAAGGCGACATCTGGTTGCATGGTCTCTCCTGCTCCTCTTTATAATCCTGCAGCGGGTTCTGTGACAGGTGGTGTGGCCGCCGCGCGGTGCCGTCAGCGACAGAGAGCAGTCTTTTTGGTGCACCTAAACAGGATATTGAGCAGGACAATGTCAGGGTGTGTTTTTTTTAAGAGATAAATGAAAATACTCTCACTAGCCTCACTTACAGTGACAGGTCCATATAAGCCGACAATGGACCAGACAATAGCAATAATTGGAATTGGATCTTCATTGCATGTTGCATGTGCAGGTTATTCATTTGTAAAAAAAAAAAAAAAAAACGGACAAAAATGGATGCGTTGACTTCACACTTTTTACATCACACACGTCCGCTCGCACGCACACACACGCGCGTGCATGCACTCCCACGGGCAACGACAAAATATAGTCTACATTATCTGTACGAGAGATTATTCAGAATGATCTTTGACTTGTTAAATCGACCGCTAAAAGCCTTTTTAAAATAAACAATTTAATTTAAGTATGCTTAGTGGCCATGAGCCTATTAATCAAAGCATGCGGGCTATTTTTTTACCACTCATTTCAGACGACATGTAGGGTAGTGGAGTCATTTTGAAAACATGTTTAATCAATTAGCCGACTAAATTAAATGGGATATGAGAGGAAACAAAGGGGCTAATTATGTGACCTCTTCACTCTTCACTGCTGAAGCGATGATACATATAAAATCAAGTGGATCGGCTGCATATGAAAGCACAACACAAACATATACAAATACAACATATGTATTTGTAAAACAGTTTCAAACTTGAAACAGAACAGACCCGTTTTGAAACAGACAGCTTGAAACTGCTTTGTCGTATATTCATATTAATGGACACTTTTATATTTACTGTCCATTTCAATTTCGTGGCCCATCTTCTCAATCAGTTTAGAATATTAAAATTGATATGGTGAAATAATGTATTTTCAGATGATATGCAATATATGTCGCTCCCCTATAGTGACATGTTTTCATTTGCTGTTTCTGGAGGTAATCCGCAAAATCCACAGCACACCCTTTTTACTCATGCAAATAAAACAAAACACTTTGTAAAACAATGCTTACCTAAACAGGAGAAGTTGTGGGGTTGATGCTGAGTGCATGGCTCACTGTGGCCGGTATCCGAGCAAAAACAATCCGCGGAGTCTTCCCCGGCGCTGCACTCGTCTTCAGAGGACACGGACAGAGAGCGCCTCCGCGGCGGCGGCAGCCCCTTGGAGAGATCTTTGGTTCCGGTGGTCCGCGAGGATTCGGACGTGGTTTTGTTGCCCAAAATAGACTGGATAGTAAAGCTGGAAATCGGCCCCGAAGAGCACTTGTTTCCGCTGTCTTCTGTGTTACTCATCCTCGCCTCATAACAGAATGAGTAACTGGACTAAATCGGTCTTATCTGTGCGCCCACTATGGTTGTTAGTATTGATTCCTATGATGCTGCATCGGATGTGTAGAATGTGCTACCTTTATAAAGAAAAAAAAGATATGGGCGATGGTATTAAAGTGAGGCAAGTCGAGTTGTTTTTCTGGGAGCTCAAACATAAGTGTATTCTTGATCCACCTCCACGAGCTCTGGAGCATAGGAGGTATTGTTGCGTTACCTCATTTGCATGTAGGTAAGCTGCTCGCCGGCCAATCACACGCTGAAACTAAGCCCGCAAAATTCAAAGTCTTGTCAAGGTCCGAGGATAGGATGAGGAAAGTTGCTAGGAAGAATTGCTATTCGACCGTCTATGAACGTTCTGCTTTTGAAGGCGACAATCTAGTATCTTTATTTTCAATAAATTTGAAAGATTTACGTTTTACAATTAAAATAGGTTTCTAATGTAATCGATTTTTAAATCGACTTACGCTTTTTTTCAGCAACTTCAGTCACACGCGTTTTGACGAACATTAATACTTAAGTATGACATTACGCCTGTTTTTTGAACTGCAATGGTTATCAGTTTTTTCTTTGGATCCGACATCATTTAAGCGCATCATATATTGTATTCTGATTGTTATGTGTAATAAAATGACATGTTTTGATTTAGTCGGTGCCCTTTAATCAAAAGCGCGTACAATTAATATTGTTGGAGGATATGGCTACGCTTATAGCTTTTTAATACTAAATAAAACATCATCATTTTGATAAAATGCTTGTTCTGGAAAACAATTCATATGGTGTATTTAAATCGGCCACCTCCAGGTTGAACCTAACTACATATGACTAACCTGTCAATTAGAGAATGATCTCATCCATCTAAATGTCTTAGATGTTTATTCTGTTATGGTAAATTTGGCGGGGTCATCAGACATTCACTCTGGGAACGAACCCAAGAGCCTAACTATTCTTTTTCCCGAAAATAATAAACTCATTCCGCGTCCATTATCTGCGTTTAAGAATTAATTTGAACATTAGTGACCTAATCTGCCTTGTGATGCTGCTTGTATTAGAGGCTGGCTAATTGATTGACTAATTGATTGGAGG
>OOFG01063461.1:0-11345 GCA_900323295.1 Molva molva | reverse complement strand
AGGGGGGTTAGACAGACAAGAGAGAGGGGGGTTAGACAGACAGGGACACAAAGCTGTTGTACTGTTGGATGTTCCTCTTCAGGATGTCTGAGCAGGGCCCCAGTACGCGCTCGAAGCGGGGCCGGTCCAGCTTCACGCACTTAAGGGGCCCGCGGGAGACCACCGTGGCGGCACGCGGGCGGTTCATCAGCAGGGCGATCTCGCCTGACGAAGCAGACCACAAAACATGCATGTGTGAGAAGAAAAGAAAAAAGAAATGCCTGTGGTGTGCCTGTCTGTCTGTAGAGGTGAATCTTAAGCTCACACTCACCAAAGTAATCGGAGGGGCCGAGTCGGCCCACCTCCACAAACTCCTCACTCTCTGACCTCCTCTGGAGCACGGCGGCTGAGCCCTACAACACAACAACAACAGCAAACCGAAGAGCGTGAGAGGGGACTGTGCATCTTGGGAAATGTATGACACACACACACACAAATAAATCCATGCCATGCCAGCACTAATGTAAAACAAGGTCTAAACCAGGGGTCCTCCACCCTCTTTCAGCGGAGGACCTCTTGGTCGAAAGAAACAGAGCCTGAACCCCTTCAATTTTGGCCTATGATACTATAATAATGTATTGTCTTAATCTATTTATACAATTGGTTGTGATGCTTCCTAAAATGCTTAATATGAAAACATTCAGAACACACAATCAAATAACTTGAAGCTGCTGTAGGTAAGATTTGAGCATTGTTATGAGAGAGCAGAAAAAAGCAATAATACAACACAAAAAAAAACTTAACCAATAATTCATCACAATATGTATTCCTCATACCATTGAATAATTGGTGAAACAACAACAACAAAATTGGGAAAAAACAACTAATTAATGTGTAAAATAATGAATAATTATGCTGGTAATTATATCCTGTGTATTGACTGGGAGTGCCTTGACTGGGAGCATCATTCCAGTTGAACATAGTGAAGATAGTGGTGGCGAACATAATCGTACATAGTCGTGGTGAACATAGTTGTGGTGAACATAGTCGTGGCAAACATAGTGGTGGCGAACATAGTTGTGGTGAAAATAGTCGTGACGAACATAGTCGTGGCAAACATAGTGGTGGCGAACATAGTTGTGGTGAAAATAGTCGTGGCGAACATAATCGTGGTGAATCTAGTCGTGGCGAACATAGTTGTGGTGAAAATAGTCGTGACGAACATAGTCGTGGCAAACATAGTGGTGGCGAACATAGTTGTGGTGAAAATAGTCGTGGCGAACATAATCGTGGTGAATCTAGTCGTGGCGAACATAGTTGTGGTGAAAATAGTCGTGACGAACATAGTCGTGGCAAACATAGTGGTGGCGAACATAGTTGTGGTGAATCTAGTCGTGGCGAACATAATCGTGGCGAACATAATCGTGGTGAATCTAGTCGTGAAGAACATAGTTACACATGGTCGTGGTGAACATAGTTGTGGAGGAACAGGAGGGGACTGCAGTTTACCTCCAGGATGATGAAGAACTCATCTCCTGGCTCCCCCTGCACCACGATCTTCTGTCCGTCCTCAAACTGCACTGTCTCCAGCGAGTCAGCCACGGTCAGCCGCTCCCACTTCTCCAGGGACTCTGGTTGAAGAGTGGGACACAGTGATGATAGCAAAGTGTGTGTGGATGTGTGGGGCTTTGTCTGAGCAGCGGTTGATGTTGCCGTGTCCAAAAGAGGGTTAAGCATCTCGGACACTTATAGTGTAAGACCACGGTGTGAGCGCATTTCATATAAATCGTTATATTTTCTTATTCTTATTTGAACATTCATACACGACAGTACTTGCTTTAAAAAAAAAAAAAATGTATCACAAAGTTGCTGTGGTTCGATAGATATATGCTACTGTGCATACTACTGTTATCTAGATGTATATTTACTACCATCATTTAAAAAAATTATATCTACATGATGTTTATATAAATGTTTACAAACTCTTACCTAAAATAGACACTTTACTCAGAAATTCCTCATACATCTTGCGCTTTCTCAATGTGCTCCCCTGAAATGATAAACAAATGTTGATGTCATTAGGAAAGACAATAATGACATGTGTAACTGCAAAGTTTAGAGCATCAACAATTACAACCATAAATTTGAATTGGCTGAAGTCCTAATAGCACATTAAAATGAATCACTTGCTTCTACATAAGCTTATGAATTGAAGAAAACATTTATGTGCAAATAATTACTATGCTTCATAACATTAAATGTTGTACTCAATGTAACTGCATGTTAACTGTACAATAATATACATTTTTTAAATGCATGAGAAAATGTTTGCTGTGTGTATGCCAACTCCCGTACCATTAACAACATTCTCCAAACATCCTATGACTTGTATGATTGTGCATGTCACAAATAGATCTACTTGACTGATGCTTGAACTATAGAAAGTATAGAATGTTACAATTTGCACCCACCATGCTTTAGAGACCAGAGCCTCACTAAACACAGTATTTGCACCACCCGTTTAATCATTTTTCTCCCCTCCCAAAAACGCTTTGTGCTGGCGACAGGGAACTAAAAAGGGTAAGGATAGGTGAACAGAACCGGGATGATGCTGATGACCGGGCCTACCATAAGTATTCTCCTGTAGCTGTCCCGGTCGATGCCCCATAGCTTGACGTCCGACCGGGCTCGCACGGTGGCGGCGCGGGGGGTCCCGTAGATCAGTGCCAGCTCCCCGAAGCTGCCCCCCTCACCGATGCTGGTCACCCACTCGCTGTTGACGTACACCTGGGGAGCAGAGGGAGGGTGGACACAGGGTCGGGTGCACATAGACCGGGTCAACGTGCGACTGCGACTGTGTGAATCTTTGAAGCTAAATCCTTCTTTTACTTTTCTTGGACAGAGTAAGGACTGAGGCACACCAGTTCATTAAATATTATTAACAAAAGATGACAATATCTCATAATGGTCTCATTGAACAGACTAGTGTGTAGCACTCACTCAGACTTTACACATTCTTTTAACCCATTTGTCTAACAAATACTACCTTCCTCATAAGCCCCATTTAATAATATGAAAAAATTAAGAGTCACTGACTTAATCAAGTTAAATATGCACACGGTGTCATATTTAATAATATGGCCATCTTACATCCATCTCTCCAATGTCAATGACGTAGAAGTTGTCCCCTTCATCGCCTAAGATGCAGAAAAAGAACGCTCAGTAACTGCTCAATAAGCCAGGTAGATTCAAGTCTGTGGCAGACTGCTGCTTTATATTAATTTGTTCAGCTATCTCAATGACCCCCTCCGGCCAAGTTTACTTGGTGCTTTTCCTAAATAGAATCCTTGAATCTCATCAGTATATACCTTGGCAGATGCACAACTGGACAGTTGTTAGATAAACAAAGATAGATGTTAATGTTCATTAGTAAGTATAGTCTACATGTGAAATTGAGAGTGTGTAGCACAAATACATTGTTGCATGTCATGGCTGGCATGTGCATTAGGCTGCATAATCATACATCACTTATTTATATTATATATTATAGTACTGAAAGTCATAAAACGTAGATGGAAATATACATTATTATACACACCTTGTTGAATGACCGTCTCACCAGCAATGTAGTTGACAGAAAACATGGCATCGAATATGTCACTGAAAAAAATAATTCCAGGTGAAAATTAAGAAGACAAGAAATAATCATGAATTAGGTTCTGTTCTGTGATTGTTCTCTTACCTTCGCTCATTGTCGTCAAGGTGGGCAAACAGCACATTTTTTTCTATGGCCTTGGCCAAGGCAGCCATTGTTTTGTAATCTTTGGGGATAACCTGCAGTATAAGGTGAAACATGGGCTGATTACAATGATCCGGTAAGGTAGGGGTTAGACACGTTGCACAGGGAGGCCTACAGGTAGACTGTTGACATTGCGGTTTCAACACTGAAACTTTCTTCTGGGAGTTTAGCATGCTTACAAGTAGATCATCTACCCCCTATTCTGCCGCATTTGGCAGAACAAAACACAATGACAAAGGTTACCTCATTACATGTAAGATAATGGAAAACAACATGAGGTTTATATAACTTGTCTGTTTGAGAATTGTGCTCCTTGACTCATGTATGGCAATTATGTTTATTTGTTACAAACTGGAGGATTTTTTTTCTTATAATTACCATATTATATTCTACATGATCATTACCTGTGTAACTATACCTAATAAATCACATACATTCTACATACATATAACTACATACACATAAGCAACACAAGTCATACATTATCATATCTCATAACTCACTGCACATAACCTAAATGCACTCCTTGTTACTTTCCTTCGGACAGAACCAATATTATACTTCTCCCCACACAGATGTAAACCTAATGATTGTGGAGGGGGATTGACTCAGTCTTATGTGAACAATTTGCTGTGTTATGTTTTGCTTTAAATTAATGTCCTTATTGTTTGTTTGATAAACCATTTGTGTAATGGCCCTTTTCGTTTATTTTCTTTTTGAAACAAAGCACATTCTAGAACGTAGTCTAGAAGGATACACTATATCAGAAAAAAAAACCTCTTAAGTTTGGCAGCATGGCAAGAAACCATTAAAGATAATCCAAAAATGCAAACTGTTTCAACAGCAGCTGTTATATCATACCATTCACCCTGGTGAAAATGATTTTCTCCATCAGTATTCAGTAGTGAATTTTCGCTTTTCTGCTAAATTGAATGCTGCTGCATTTTTTCTATATGCTGAAACGCATCATTCATATGTATTTAAAACTGTTATTCAGTCAAACACGACTACAGTCTCTTTATTGATGAAAGGTTTAGGTTTAGTCATGATCAGGTGTGAATACCGAGAGAACGGAGCTCTCAGAACGGAGCTCTCTGATCACAGAGACCAGCCAATGTTTGATTTCATAGATGTATAATATTAATTACGATATATTTTATAAGTCTATATCATAGTATATAATATAGAATATAGTTGCCTTTATTTTCTGTCAAATTGAATGCAGATGCTGACACGAACGGACGAGGACATTGTCGTCATATTGTTAAAAGTTAAATTTGTTGGTAGAGACGGTCGGTCATTTAGCGGAGGCGCTGCGCCACGCCACGACAGCTGTGGGAAACCCTGACATGCCAATTGATTCTTTTCAAGCGTTTGAACCACGCAAAAGTCACACAAAATGAGGCATCATTGAGCCGCATATATAAACAAACATATCATATATGATTTGACGATCAGTCGACGACAGGTCTGGCCTGACCAATCAGATTCGACCATGCTAAATCTTGCTGGAGGACGTGTACATGTAGCTTATGAATAGTGTGTTTGAGATAGTTGTTAGAGCGGCAGCCCTGACCTTTCTGACATAGGAGGCGGCGTCCTCCTCGTTGTACACCTCGGCGCTGATGGCTCCGCGGCGGCGGCGGCCACGCACCACAGGGTTCATGGGAGGGGAGACCTCCTCCTCGCGGGAGTCCGAACGGGAGCCAGCAGACTTCTGCTGCAGCATTATCTGCATGCTCTCCTCCTGGCCACGGAGGAAGAAGCACAACAGGTTCTTAAAGCAGCCCAAACCGAGGGATAAGCTGTCAGTCAGTCGGTCAAATCCCTCATTCTTAATGTATTGTACTGCAACAATCAATCATGAAACCTCTTAACCATTTAGAAATATATATTTTTAAAAGGGTACTGTAGATATTATGTATTTCTAAGCCATCGAAAGTTTCTAATGGTCCCGAAAAACCAACTTCTAAATCAACATTTGTGTATATTATAATATCATATTTGCCTGTTTCAATATCAACTGCTAGTCAAATGGTTTATTAAAAATGCAGAAGGTTGGTGAATCCACTGAACATGATGACACCATTATGAAGTTATCACGCCAAATGAGCAAAACTCAAATTACAGGATACAACTGCAGCAACTCAATTGTCAGAGCAACACATGGGTAAATCACATACAAAAGCATCTATTCAGAAATACAAAGGTAACCAACTCCAGAACAGAACAGAATGCATATGAGACTCCTATATGTGAGGTGACCGCCACATTGACACCCACCTTTTCCAGTCTGTCAAAGTACTCTTTAAGGAAAGCCATTGGCCGGTCTGGCCGCGAGGTGCACAGCTGGACAATGCAATCCTTCAGCAGTTGCTGGATGTTGTGTTTCTGCACGTACTGCTCACACTCTCTCATACTCCTCTCTTCATCACTGCTCATATTGCCTGATGTCATTGTAGCCTTCTGACCTGGCAAAAGAATAGAAGCAGGGGATATTAGGATTATACATGGCATTTGAACATGGTTCAATTTGAGATGTTTATTTTGGCATCTTCAACCAATATTTACTGTATTGAGGCTACATTGAGGCCTGTATTGAAGCCAGTTCTTATTTTAGTTAAACAGTGATTACTTATTTGTATTATTACATTATTATTTTATTAACTGTTATCATTTGGTTCATCTAGTAGTCTAGTAAATATCAACAGCTAGCATTATCTCACACATATCTGGCTTAAAGTATGAATTTAGCGTGATTATTAATACTAATGCTCGGGTACTTAACAATATTGACAAGATCGCGGCAACACGACATTCACAAAGTAAAGCAAAGTCGAAGAGTTAAGAGTTCTTATAAAAAATAAAAGACATAAGAGATGTGATCAAACAGTTTGCTTTAAAATACTGAGCGCTAGCCAGCAACGAAGAAAAGGAAAATGAATATGCATTATGCTATCTCGATGCAAGAAACTGACATGAGCCTCACATCATCAACAACAACAACACTTTTTACCATTCTGTCATCGTGGGGACCTAAACGCGAGCTAGCTTTGCTAGCTAGTAATTTGCGTTTTTTGGTTAAACATGAATAGCAGCGTAGCTAACACAAACACTGACATGATATCGGGTGAAACTTTATCACTATTTTTTTTTTCTTTGTTTACATAGCTAGTAGCATTGCTGAATCCTTACCAAAGAATAGAAAAGGTTGTATTTAAGGGCTGGGTCCGTTATTTACCCCTTCTTCCTCTTCTGTTGGGTAATATCATACCCATGATGCTTTGCGCGAAAATATAGACCTGATTGGATGAGGCTATCAAGTGAACTAGTATCCTAAGATCAATATATTTAAAATGTAATTCTAACTTAAAAAAAACACACACAAAAAACGAAATACGCATATCCATATTTGAATACTTTTTGGCTTTCAGACTGAATTTCTTTGCTGTATGTAAGACTAATGTCGTGACAGCTGAAGCATCTGACCAGTCTATCTGACCCTGGAGCTGCAGGCACCGGTCCATTTCATTGCAGCAGCCAGGGACAGTCTAAGCAGCAATGTAGGGTCGCCATTAACATTAAGTGGTACATCAAAGGAAAACAACAAGTATGTATATTATATTCAAATGCCTTTATTTATCAAGTTACTTGTTGCTTGATGCAGAATGATGTACTGAAAGCTATCAAATAATACAATAGGAAACTTGAGCACATTTTTTAATTTAAGAGATATTTTTAGATGACGTATAACAGTGATGTTAAATACTTTGACATTAACAAACACTGTATTATTTTCTGGCTAGAAGTTTCTAACAGTATTCTCTTAAAAATGCTATAGGATTACAGTTTACACTATATATGTAGGCCTATGCAAAAATGAGAAAGCACCATTTTATGTTGATTCAAGTAACTGAGAAACCTTTGAGGGTTGGGGAATGGCTAACTTGCTGGGATTTATGTTTTTCCCCCTCTGCTCAACAGAGACACACCTCTCTCACTCCTTCACTCCTCCCTTCACTGTAATCTCTGCCACTTCCTTCACCTCCTCCATCTGATACTACTCCATTCGTGTTGACTGCCCAGAGTCCACGGATTTGATCTCAGGAAAATAACAGCCACTTCCACCTCTGCCACCTCAGCCTCCCGCAAGCAACAGTGAGCATGACTACCTTTAAAAGTTCCTTTGCCTCATGAGTTTGTTTGTTTGTTTGTTTACTTGGAGCTTTCAAGCGTTTTAGGCTGTTTTGCCTCCTTATCCTAAGAGCCTCAAATTATGACAAAGTCCTTCCCGTCTGGTTTGTTATTGTGTCAGAACTCTATGCTGTTTAGCATGTTGTAACTTGATTATGTGGCCCAACCCTTGGCCAGGTGGCTTGAGAACAGTAGCATTCATTGTTTAAATGGGCATGCAAGTGAACTGTAGAGAACTGCAGAGAACAGCCATACATCTTGCATATGCAACATGTATGGAATTATATCTGAATTTTTGATATTTTACCATGAAGTTACTTGTACATGGTCAGGTGATTGTAATGTGAAACAGGTTGTATCCAGAAAACAGGGCATGTCACCACTAGCCAGGACGTGTTTTCCTTAGAAACAAGGAAGTTAAATCCACTCTAAACTGTAGGGCAACAATCATGGCATGTTTGCATAGTAAAAAGACCATGATTATTAAGCTAATATTGACCAAAGGAGGTGTGGACGCAGGATCCAAAGCAATATGTATAAAAAATGTATATCAAATTAGGTCATTCGATTAAAAATATGTATATACAATTTTGTATTTCTCCAAAGCAATCTACCATCTCAGTTCCATCTAGTCTGACAATAAAAACTAAACCATTTTTACAAAGTAACAAACTGACGTTCTGTCTCCTATTAAATCTGATGTTTCTGTTTCTGTTTCTGAGGTATCGTAGCAGCAATCTCCACGTAGGACACTCCTTTCTCGGCTGCATTCTGCTGCTGTTGAGACATGTCGCTATACAGCTTTGGCCTGGAGCCCTTGTCCTGCCACGCCTGGAACAAAGACAAGACGCGTAGGTGAAACTAGCTTGAAACAGGTTGCCTCTATGGTAGATCATGGCCACATGTAACACACACAAACACACACACAAACGCAAAGCACACACACACACACACACACACACACACATACACACACACACACACACACACACACACACACACACACACACATGTATGCAAACGCTTGCTATCCTTCCTCCACACTCTATAACCAAAGGGTTCAGTTGCTAGAAGATGGGACTCAAACCTCCGAGTTGTGTTTCTCTCTCCCTTGTCTTCAAGTAGCGAAGAGTGCAGGGGAATAGACTGTGAGTGCAGGAAATGGATTTGAAAAGGGCCAACCCTTACCCTCTTTGGTTACTTTCACTGGTACTTAGAAGTACGTTGTATAGTGCAGAGGGGAAAGGGGGGGGCTGGTACTATAAGAGTATTGTATGCATTGTCACACCATATGTACCTTGTGAATAAACAAATTGCAGTGCTAAGAGAGCATACATTTGGTATCACAACTGAGAGAGAATGGAAATGGTATCTAACTATTTCCTACTCATATCATGTAACTCATTAGAGTATCATTCTTGTGAAGAAGTTAGATTTGGCGTGGTCCTCTTTTTCACTTCTGGCTTGCTCGCCAAATGAAGAAGTTCATTCAAAATTCAAGGTGCAAGTTTCCAAGTCCAGGAGCTTCCAAAAAGACCGCGGAGTCAAAACTTTGTTCAATACTTTATTCCTGGGCTCACGCAAGATACCCAAAACAACCACCAGAGTCCTTCCGTGGTTACCTAACTTCTCAGCTTAATCTTCCCATACTTGTTCCCATGATTGTTCCCATGATTCTTCTCCCATGCTTAATTTCAATTCATCACAAAACACAGTATATTATAGCACATGACAAGGGCGGGCTCTCAGTTACCTCCAATCATACTTGATATTATACAAAAAGGTGTAAGCCACCGATTCCTATTGGGTTACTGTCATTCAAATCAAGCCAATCACAAACCGCCCCGATTTTGGCTGGGTGTGATACCTGGGCAAGATGGGCCCCCGACCTGTTGGTCTGAGGGGAATTAATTAAATCAACTAAAAGTGGGGGTCAGAGACAGGGATCTGATGAGGGCCTTTGATGTTCATACCAACCACTCAGTTGCTCCGTTGATCAATTGCTTCAAGAACAAAAGGACAGACGTCTGGCAGGGAGGGAGATGAGAACAGGATGAAGGTTAATACATATAAATAGTTTGATCAACTCAAGTGTAGTGGAGGGATGAGAGACCGGTGTCTGGCAGGGAGGGGGATTTAATCACTTAAAAGTGGGGGTCAGAGAATGAGATCCGGCAGGGAGGGGCGTGAGGGCAGGGAAAAGGTGTCTTCAACTAACAGTGGGGGTCAGAGACAGGGCTCTGACAGGGAGGGGTAAAACAGCATGAGGCGAAACCCTATCAAACTGTCTAACAATTGATACAATCCTCAACAGAGATTTGTTGAATCTTTAGTTATCTGACCTCTAAGTAAGTCATATCTTGAAGATCTACTGCATTGACATTTAGTTAAAATAATAAAACATGTCTAATAACAAATTTCAACTAAAACATTAAACAAAGTTCCTAAAATGTTCTGTTTATTTTGTGTGAAGGCTGAATGGCTGTCATCTGTCAGAGAGATGCTGTGAAGCTCTGGCCTCAGTTCTCAGCTCCAACTCCTCTAGTCTGAGAGAGCTGGACCTGAGTACCAATGATCTGCAGGATTCAGGAGTGAAGCTGCTCTCTGCTGGACTGGGGAGTCCACACTGTACACTGGAAACTCTCAGGTTAGTTTTACTCAATGGTCAAACAGTTACACCACAAGTTCCACATCAGAGGACAGTTGTATAACTCAGCTCATAACTCAGTACATGTGATGACCACATTCATGACTTTGGTATAATTGGAAATGTTACACCTTGTTGTTTAGGTGGATATTCTAATACATCCATATGCCAGAATTTTTTCATTATCAATATAAACATGAACTCGGTATTACGGTATACCAGGCTGTTTAGAAATACTGAAGATGTGATATTAAATACCGTCAAAAATAAGAACGCACCTCTTTCTATTAAATTTTTTTGGACATCTTATGAATACATTTGTTATTATGTTGATGTGAATTTTGGCAACGTTTTGAAGCAGGATATATAATTAAATAGCCCAAAAGAAAGTGTTTGCCGTTGCGTTGTTGTTGAGGCTGAAGTAGGTTGGTTCTCCAGCGATGAGTGGCTGGCCCGGTAGGCGGAGTTCCCCCGCGTTTGCCAAGTTTTACAATAATGACCGCCCGCCCAGAACGTCCCGACATCAAAACTGAAAGTGATATTTATAGCAGCACACTGCTGCTGTGGTGGTGTATCAAAACAATCACACATCTCAAGTTTGAAAGTATGTCATTTTTTAAGTTAGAAAGATATTGGATATTCAACAGATATTGCTGCTCCGAATTACAGCGATCCGATGTGGGGAACTAAAGACTTGATCACCAGTAGGAGTCCCGTGTGTCTAGC
>OOFG01063460.1:0-10739 GCA_900323295.1 Molva molva | reverse complement strand
CCCTTTATTCAGAGTTTGAATAAAGTGTTTGAATTTCAAACACTAAAAAAAAACGGGTACTGCAGTACTTAAAGCGACCAACAGGTTTAAAGTTAAAACAATTTAAACAGCAGCATTCACCATTGTAAAAAAAACAAACGCAAAACTATCCCTCACAGTGCAGCTATGTGCAAATCCCAGTAGTAAAAACAAAATGGCACTGTAAAACATAACTTAAATAAATATGTATAACATTCCAAATAAATAATATAATAACATTAACAAACACAGTTAAAACTTACCTTACTGACCTAGCTGCTTTATTTTTTGGACAATGGTAGCCTATATTTTCTGTCAAATTGAATGCAGATGCTGACCTGAACGGATGCGCACATGGTCGTCATATTGTGAAAGTACATTTTGTTTGTAGGGTCATTTAGCGAGGCGCTGTGGAAACCCTGATAAAAGTTTGGCATCATGAGCCCCATATATTAAAAAAGATATGATGTATGATTCGACGATCGGACGACAATGGATCTGGCCTGACGAATCAGATTCAACCATGCAAAATCTTACTCGGGGACACCCCTAAAAAATCCCCTAAAAGGTTTTTGATATTGTGGGAAGTCTATTTTTGTGATGTCATGTAAGTTTAGGGGAACCTTAACCATAATGCCTTTTTCCCTCCCAATTTCCATCTCAGTATCCTGGGCCGAATCATCCGTGTGACCCAGGAAGTGGATGACTACCGGGACTGGATCAGTAAACAGTGGGGCCGTCCGCCTCAGAGTGACTCTGCCAATAACCGTAGGTCCCACATCTGCCGTAAATCACTAACTGTCATTTCATTATTCGTGTGTTATTGCGATTAGCTGTTCAACATGTCCTAGAACATATTTGAGCACCAACAGTACTTGCGGTTTAGTTCCTTTCTTTCTATTTTATATTTCTTTACCTTGATTATTATGGTTATGCACCAAACTCCAAGACAAATCCTTGAACACGTTAAACTGACTTTGCAATAAAGTCAATTCTGATGGTGATTGTAATTCGGTTTGTGTTTTTGATTGTGATGGTGATTCTGATTGTGTTTGTGATCGTTGCCGTAGGAAACGCTGTCACGCTGCTGGTGGAGCCCCAGCGTCTGGACGAGTGCAACAACAACGTCACAGGGGAGGAGGAGGAGGAGGAGGAGGAGGAGGAGGTGGTGGAGCTGGTGGACACGCCCGGTAGCAAGAGCTCCTCCAGCTCCTCGTCTCCAGCCCCCTCCATGTGCTCCTCCCCTTCCTCCTCGCCACTCTGCATCTCCTCGTCCTCGTCCACCGTGTCCAGTGATGCGGTCAGTCCCACGCAGCGATGCACACACACACACACAGGGGCACGCATGCACGCACAGGAACATACACACACACAGGGACATACACGCACACACATGGATGCACACACAGGGACACGCACGCACACACAGGGACATACACGCACACACATGGACGCACAAACAGGGACACGCACGCACACACAGGGACATACACACATGGACGCACAAACAGGGACACGCACGCACACACAGGGACATACACACATGCACATGCTAAACTGAACAGAGTTCCTATGTTGTCCAAAACTTTCTTGAAGTTTATTTTTAGTTTATTTTCTTAACTGAGTTTCCTTTTTCTTTGACCCCCTCCAGGACTCGGACGGCACCCCGTGTAAAACAGCCAAACAGCAGTCTGGGCGGGGCTCCAAAGCCCACCGGGACACAGCGGGCGGCGCGGCCAGTAGCAGAACACAGAGCCACTCTGCCTGCATGCCCACGGGAAGCACCAAGGGAGGCAAGGTAGGCCCGGCCTGAGGCAGCTTCCCTGTTACACCATGAGCAAGATAAGGACCATTTTCCCATAGAACGTATATCAGGGTTGTATAAAAATATGACTTTGTCCATATCAATACCATCCCAAAATATGTCGTCGTTATAAGCGCTTGTTTCATCTTTTAAACCCTTATTTCTCCACCTGCCACTGATCTGGGGTCGTGCTAACTGTCCGCTGCGGTCATCTGATGCTAGAGCATTTGATCTGAGGTCAGCCAGTCAGTGGGATGAGCCCGTGCACGAGGCACGAGCCCAGATAGTGAAGCCCTACAATGGCAGCTAGTGTTACCAGCGAGTTCCTACTGGGAACGAATAAAATCAGATGGCAAAGTTCCTACTGATAACAACTATTATACCATTGCAGACATTCAGAGTAGAATAAGATTACGGTTGGAAAACATGCTTTGTTCTCAACACATGCAACATGCTGGATGCTTGTTGCGTTTGTCAGAGAATAAAGGCAGAATTAATGAATGACCTTTAGCATACATTGAATTTGATTTGTTGACCTTAAATCCTCCATCGAATGCCAGATCGATTTTTCTTCCCCCAAAATTAGCCCTACCTTTATGGTTTTATGGTCGATATGTGTGCAAAGCTGAGGCCCTATAAATATTGATGAAAGTGAGGTATAAAGTGCTGGCGGATTTCTTTCTTACACGACTTTAAAAAACAGGTAAGATGAATGAGCAAGGTAAAATTACGTCTCAAACTATATTGGGATAGATGCAGAATATGGAGAAAAACGTGAAATACGATGCTATGTTCTCAAGCTGGCTGGCTACGTAGCTCCATCTCCCGGTGAAACTGCTTCTCAAAATCACCCCGTCTGAGGCTACCAATATATTGATATAATGCTAATCCATGTACAATGCTGATTTAATAACTCTGTTTCGCTTATAGGCCGAGCATACTAACACAAAGTCATGAATAGCAAGGTCAGAATACATCATTAGTCTATCACTCAACATGCCTAGTAGCCTTATAGTGGATTTGTTAATGGGTTTATCATGTATGAAACAATGGGGAAAAAAGTGATTTGCAAACCATTGCTTCCACCCTGTGGCAGGAGAGATTACTGCACTCACTGATATGTGTTTTGCCAAAAACCTCAATGTTTTGGAGATGTTTTTAAAAATGGCCAAAACACAAGATCATTCTCTTGAGTCCAAAGTAAATCTACGATCTTATCCAGACCAACGTGAATGTGAAGTCTGGTTCGGTGTCGGAGGAAAGTCTGCTCAAAGACAAATGTTACATGTAATTCCAATGGTAATCCCAGTGACCTTTTGTGGGAAAGCTTTCATGCTAATTCTGACCTATAGCGAGACATAGGCTGCACAAACAGGCTTCTATTGTGCCTGCAGTAAGTGTTGAATATATATGACCCAAAATCAACTCCACTGATTCATCAATATATACGTTCATCATCTTTCTATGTTGGGTTGAGGTGATGTCATTCCCGTTCATCAATGTTTTCCCGTAGAAGAAGAATGTAGAACCGACCGACAGACCCCAGAACAGTTTGTGTGAAGGTGTTGGGGCCGAGTTTTGAAAAGCTCTCCCTGTGTGTTCCTTCCTCAGACCAGGACGTCCCGCTCACACCATAAGGCCGACCAGCAGAGCTCATCCTCAGGTGGCAAAAGCCACCAGGGCAACAAGCCACATCACCAGGGCAATGGCAAGAAGAGGAAAAATCCGAGGGACTCCACACAGGAGGACCCGTGCAGATAGGGGGTGGCCCCGGCGTGCCCGCGCTCTCTTCTGCTAAGGACCTGAATGACTTGACTTGTCCTACTTCTGCTGCCAGACTCCAGCCTTGGGAGGTTGTTAGTTGAGAATCTCTGTCTTACACTCAAGATTTTTGCCGGGCATACGCAAGCATTTTATAGCAGAAAAAAAAAGAACAAAAAAAAATTATTATAGGAAATGGGGCTTAGGTTCTTGGACCTGGATTGAATCATGAAGGATATTTGCGTGTTTGCCTCTGTCGGGCTTCTCTCATGGAGGAGTTTTACCCACAGCTGGCATCCACAGAAACTGTCTTATCGCCCCCTTGTGTACGGGAGGACAAAGGACGGGTGTCTAGGATCTGCCATGGAGTAAAAACCTGGAACTGCAGGCACCGCCTTTCAGCGAGAAAGATACATTTACAAATTTACGAAAAAGAAGAAAAAGAGGAAAGACTAAAAATGTTGAGGAAGATGAACAGGAGGAAACCCAAACAAAAAAATGTACACTGATTTCCTTTTTTTATGGTTACCCTTAAAAAATGCAATCCATACGAGTGAGGAAATAACTTATGCATGACAGTTCTTTTTTGCTGGTGGTTGGTCTGTTTTTTGTTATGTCTCAACAGATTATACAGAGATTTTTACAAAAAAAAACATAAAAAGGTAAAAACCATTACAAAAAAAACGGACAAAACCAAAAACCAATCATAATAAATTGTTTCCTATTATCTTTTTACCAGATATAACAGTTTGAGACATGTAGACGTGTACTTTCCCCTCCTAGCTGTTTCTGGGAGGCCAAGGAGTTGGGTTCGGGGATTCATTGCCAACATACATCATCAGCATCGATCTAATCACTGGCTCTCCAGAGCTGAGCGGTAGGGTTAGCTTACTGAACTCATCCCTAAAGATGGCTGGATGGAGATTAATCCCGTGTAGCGACAGCACAGCCGTGCCAGTTTAGAGCCTAGAGGATAGGTTTAAATTAGTAAGGGGGTGATAATGGTTTTTATGACAAAAATCAATCCTACACTTGAAGAAAAGAAAACCCACTCTTGTTAGCGATCAATCTGTGGGAGGTAATTTGTTCGTGTAGTAATTTACCTTCTACAAAAATCATTTTATTTGTTAAATGTATTTATTTTTTTATTATATGGACATAGTATGGATAAGATGTGTATTAACTTTGGAGCCTGTATCTTTTGTGTCCTTATGTTTAGATAGGAAAAGATATTGGGGAAATACAATTTATCAGGTACAGTTAAAATGTCACGGTTATGTAATTTCATTGCCTTTTTCTTTCGGTAATAGTTGAGTGACCAAGTTACCTAGAAATTATATGAGACCATTTTGCAAGTCAGAAAGTGTAATGTGTTACATGGCTGGGGTGTTTAGTTCAAAGGGAGATTCGATTATAATTTGTTTAAGTTTATTGAAATGAATCCCACCTTAAGGGACCCCTATGTTTTGCAGTTCAGCAAGTAACCTGTAGATGGGGCAATCGCTCAAGTCTTGTCCTTACAGAGTTTGCGCTCGTATACTGCATTTGGACGGCCCCCACCTATGGGTCTCTTGTGATCAAGAAATATCCCAGTATCAATCGCAAACTACAAGTAGAAAACCTGGTTAGTGACATGCTTGCATAGGGAAATATCGAATAAGCACACGGCAGCCGCTTGGGTGTTTTTTATTTTTTTCACACCAAATGCAACCGATCTGTTCCACATACAGATAACCAGCAATAACCAGAACGGTTCTCTAGTCACTTGACCGTCAACACTATTTAATGATAATTGCCACAACGAATTAGGCTACAAGAGCACGGCCGCACATACATAACCGCTACAGTTTAAACGACAACTTAAAACATTTTACTCGTTGTTTTTTGATAGGACGACTCTTGTCAAAGTGAATAAATACACGTGTTGATGTTGAAACATTCATTGATGTCTCCCGTCGCAGTTCCAGTTTCCTTCCCAAATGCAGTATATAAGTGCTTGTCTGGAAACGGCGGACAGAATGTAAATCTGTCGGTAGTGCCATCGGAATGTTCATTGATCATCCTCACTGCAGGTTCTTCAAACTAAACTGTGCTCATCCGAAACGTCATTTCTCTGCAGCTATTACAGTACATGCAATAAAAACCACAGTACAACTAAACAGTCGAAAGTGTCGGTTTCTTTGTTTTTGAGAAGCTATCCGACTCGAAACAGGTGGGTGGACACGCTGGCATGTGCTGCACGTTGTGTACACACCACGAGGAATAGAAATGGAGACGTCCGCTTTCAGCGTTGTGAGGCAAGCGTAGGGGCGCGTCAGAGCGCACGGACCGCCACTTGCAGAGGACTGCTCGAGCCGCGCGTGAACTGGCGCGTAGAGACTAAGAAAGTGATCGATTAAATATCCGATTTAAATTCACCTTTTAAAAACGCATGTCGACGAATACGGTAAGTTCTCCCTGCCGTTTGGTTCTACTTACGATATGGTGTATACAAAAATTAAAGAAGTGTCGTTTCGTACATTCGTCAATTAAGTTGACATGTCCATCAAAATGTTTAGGTAGCATAATGTATCCCATAATAATCGGGTTGAAACAGGGTGAACCATGTAGGCTACGGAGTTCGTAACGTTAACGTTACCCATAATGAAACGTTTGAGGCACGGCTCAGATTTTGGGTGTTTTTGTCTGTTTTCACCTGAGGTCATTCATGCTAACGAGGTATGCTGACTTATGTCGAGTTCGTGGTTTCTTCACTTCACGTTTAAAATAACTCCATAATTTATGAGTGGTCAGCATGTGTTCCGAATGAGTAGAAGACCATTTCACTCACGTCTTTCAACTTATGTCGGCCAAGTATCCAGACTTTACGTTGTGATGTATGAGGCTAACGTTACTGTTGACTGACAGTTTAGCTATAGCTTTGGAGATCATTCCCCTTTTTAGTTAAAGTTGCTTTTTTAAGCCTGCTTTTGCGTACACTGGCTTTGGTTAGTGCACGCCTGTCCCCTAAAATATGTTTTTATTTACTAATACCAGAGAACTGCTCCATTTCTCCATCCGATAACTTGCGCATCAAATTCACTTCTCATTGCCTGGTCGATTCCCATTTACAACAGTTCAGTTGTAAATTACAGCAAAGCTGAAAGCAAAGGGGTTAGAAATTGAAATGAAAGTCAACATTAAGCTTTGGTAATTGGAAATGGAAAAAGTGCTGGAAAGACCTATACTACTTTGAATATGTTTTACGTAATACTGTCAAGTTCATCAGGATAAACCTTAATCAGCGCGCCATCATTCACAAGTGAGTGCTTCTCAAGTGAAACATGAAGCCTACAACCGGTGCTGTTGCTCAACAAGGTATCGTAGGCATTGGTTTGGTTTCATCAATTGTTAGGAATATAGTCGCCATTTGTACACATTACAAAGGGGATTGAGCTGTGCATGTGTGAGCGTGGGTGGGATCAGTATTCGGGTGGTTACATCACTTTTCCCGTTTCATTCCTACCTCAGTGAAAATCACTCCAAATATAATTCTTTGTTTTTGTGTCACTCGGACCCTGTGGTCAAGCATGTAAACACAAACTGACATGTCATCTTTAGAACTGTGGCAGAGATGCAAACATGAAAGGGAGTCAAACCGTCACATTTTTCTTGTAATGCGAGTTTTTGTGTGCATCTGTGTATCAATAGGAATACATTGGCACACTGTTAGATGACTGAATCATGGTTTGAGGCAGCTTTCATCGGGGGCCAAACCATGGTCATGGATCAGCAGATCAGTGCAATGTTTTTGTGTTTGGCAGGCTTTTGTAGATGACCAGTAGGGCAGGCCCTAACTCTGTGTTCAAGCTTAGTGTATTCTGTCCTCTCTATTTGTTGATTGAATATGATTAAAAAAAACTGATTTCTTTATGGGAATGTAGCCCACACCAACTGATTTGTGTGTAGGCTATAGAGCTAGACAGATGGTACAGTAGGTAGGATAATCTTATGTTGAAGCCTGATCCTTTGAGAACTCATAAGTCAGGCAGGAACCAACGCTAAAAAATCAACATCTTAACCGTACAATATTCTATGGTCCAAAAGTTCAAGTGAAACTGCTTATGCAGCAAAGACTAAGTATTCTGTAGCTAAGCGATGTTCAATAAATCGGTGTTCAAAAAACAAGCGGAATCCAACAAATTGAATTATATATTTATTGGCTAATTATATATTTGGTATAGTTGACAAATGGCATACTGGTCAAGCCCCTCAAAATAACCACCCAAATGGCAAATCCTAAAGCCACGTCAAAGGTCTGTTGATGTGCAATTATCAGTTTTGTCTTTGTGTCAGCCTAGGAGTTGATTTGTTTTATGGATTTTACACGTCAATGGATTTCGACAGACGCCTTCTGTTGTACTCGGCTGGTTAGGGTTAGGGTTAACCTAACCCTAACCCTAACCCTAGCCCTCCATGGCTGGACAGATAGTGAGAGAGAGAGAGAGAATACTCGTGCACACACCTCCATGGGCTGAAGTAATGCCATGGTGCTTCAAATTGTCATTGGTGTTTTGTGTTGCATCCCTTAACAACCGGTTCCAGAGTGCAGCTTTAGTTTTCCATCACGTCATCCATACATAAAGATATATGTACTGAGATGAGTTTGAACGGATTTGAGATATATGCACGTAATGAAAAGGCCTACACCGTCGCCTATATACCAAATTATAGACGGTAGGTCTGGGAAATTGACTGTAAATACTAGGACAATATTGTTTAAGCCGATTCTCTCATTTCTGGGAAATTAAATAACAGACATATACTGCTATGATTTGTTATTTATTGAAAGGGAACATTTTTTAAATAATAAAACTAACAACTGCTGTATTAGGCTGAAAATAAATACTTTTTTAAAATGCCTTGATCAATATCTGCTGAATGATCACAGAGTGCCGTTTATTCTCGTAACTGCAGATATCTGGGGAACCCCCCAGTAAGCCCATCAGGCCACACTATGAAGTAGTTCCTGGTTCTGCATTAAACAGGTTTCCTGTAAGGCTGCACATTTGTGACAAAAATGACGAGTGCGATTATTTTGCCCGATATTGTGATGTGAGTATTTATTGTGATTAACAATTATCGATTAAATTGATATTCTGTGGCCTTTACTGTTGAAAAACAATATAATAAGTACCAATTCAGATTGATGTTTTTATAATTTTCTTTTCTTTTTTTTTGTAGTAGTAAATTAATTGTGACCCTTCGCTATAAGCAAATTACAGGGGCCAAATTAACGATTTCAATTAATATTAAATGAATTGTGCAGCCCTTTCATGTAGTAAACACAGACACCTCTCACCTGCATCATTGGTTCCTTTCATAACTGACCGTAGGATATCCAGAAATGGATGCACACTCAAATTAGGATGTTATTATTCAGAGACGCTGTATTTATTCAAATGTCTTTTGCACACAATATTCTATGCTGAAAGGTATTGTTCATTGTCATTCCATTGATCACCCAAGAAATGAACCTCACCCTATATTCTGTACCTACCCTGGTGCTTTTCTCATTGTCGTTTTCCACTCTCTAGTACTTTGCAAATTCTAGTCAAAAGTATTAAAGTCCTTGCTTCAGTATGTATAGGATAAAGTATACAAAGACGCATTCTGTCCAGAATATGAGGTTTTAACATAAACTGGAGGGACTGGGGAGCATCGTGTGCTAATCCCAGAACACACACAGGGCTAATCGGGCTCATTAACTCCTACTCCATGCCTCAGCCATACTAATCCTCCCGTTGCCTGACCTCTGTCACACACCGTGTTCGATGCATGTGCTCATGTATTCCTCCTCTCGCCTTCTACCTCTCCTTATCCATTAGGCTTTCTCCTGTACCGTCTCTCTGTTCTGTGGTGGTGCTGTATCCAGTTCCACGGGTCAGACGTTTGGGTATTTGGGTATCCTGAGTTAGATGAACCTGCCATCTGTAACAGCTGCACCGTTATTGGTGACATAAGTGTATAACAAGTGTAACACAAGACATCTTGATTCTGCTTTTGTTTGTGTACCTTGTAGTCAATTACGTAATGGTAAACAACCAATGTTATTGGTGAGGCGCTCATTCTGTAACCTTGCTCTAAGCACCTCGACCTAGATGAACAATTTACTGGCGTGCAAAGGTTCACAATCTATACGGTACATTACCCTTTTACATCGTACTCTACGTCATGATCCCATGTCCCTGTTTATGCAAGTGTGATATGGCGGTCATGTGAAAATGATAACTTCCGTCTGTGCTCCGCTCACCTTGGGCGCCTAGCAACCATCCGCACCCCCGTTGGCACACAGGTTATGGTTAGAGATGTACGTTGTACCTGGGGTCTGAACCAAGACCTCTGAACTGTGGCGTAGCATGGGTCCAGATCAGCACAACCAAACTGGTGTGTATGGTTAACTGGTATACAGATCACGCAGGATTTACCTTCACTTTTTGAATGTTTAAACTTTCAATACTTAATCGATAACAGAGACGACAGATGCAGCTATTGAAAGAAAACAGGCTTTCCAGTAGAGAATATGTTGAATAACCAAAGCAATGATTGACAAGGAAGGTCTAAGATCAGTTGTCGGTTATTTCAGAAGACGGCAAAGGAGTGCCTGGGGAGATGGGTTTAGTGGATGAGCAGGACCAACACGACTAACTGCATAGGGTGCGTATGGATTAACCCATCAATAATGTTCACGTTTAGCGGCCTTATTTAGGATGTGATCATTCACCTAACCCTTTGTGAAAATGACAAAATGAACCTTCTGCTGCATCTGAAACTTTAAATATCAGTGTTTAGGCATACCCGATATAGCCCGACCGATACTGGATTTTAGGGGCCGATACGATATTTATATGATAGGCTAATATCGGCCGATAAAATGGGCCAACCGATATATCAGCCGGGCTCTTATACTCCCTCAGAAATTAAACAAACCAAAACATAACTTTATGGTATGTGGAAATAATTCAGCTCTCTGAATTTGCACAAAGGTTCCCTTTTTGTTTTGTTTCTGGAAATGCATGCTGTCAAACTAAGAGACAGTGGAAACCCGTATGAGCCGAATGTCAGAATATTGAGTTGAATTCTCTTTGAAAGCCTCCTAGCGGCTCCCCCCCCCCCC
>OOFG01063458.1:0-12856 GCA_900323295.1 Molva molva | reverse complement strand
CTCATCAATCCCTGGGGCTTTGCCACTGTGGAGTTGTTTGACTACCTCAGTGACTTCCCACAGGCAAATTGACGACGATCCCCCATCAGCCTCGAGCTCTGCCTCCAACATAGAGGGCGTGTTAGTCGGATTCAGGAGTTCCTCAAAGTGCTCCTTCCACCGTGCGATGACCTCCTCAGTTGAGGTCAACAGGGTCCCACCCTTACTGTACACAGCTTGGATGGTTCCCCGTTTCCCCCTCCTGAGGTGCCGGATGGTTTTCCAGAAACACCTTGGTGCCGACCGAAAGTCCTTCTCCATGGCTTCTCCGAACTTCTCCCACACCCGCTGCTTCGCCTCCGACACGGCAGAGGCAGCAGCCCTTCGGGCCTGTCGGTACCCTGCAACTGCCTCGGGAGACCTCTGGGATAACATATCCCGGAAGGCCTCCTTCTTCAGTCGGACGGCTTCCCTGACCACCAATGTCCACCACGGTGTTCGAGGGTTACCGCCCCTTGAGGCACCTAAGACCTTAAGGCCACAGCTCACCGCCGCAGCTTCAGCAATGGAAGCTTTGAACACTCTGGTTCAATGCCCCCAACCTCCACAGGGATGCTAGAAAAGCTCCGCCGGAGGTGTGAGTTGAAGACCCCTCGGACGGGGGAAGATAAATTATGGATGATTATATTAAGATGATAACACTATGTGCGTGATTGACAGGCAACAGTGTGTGCATGATTGACTGGTCAGAAATAAGCGTGAGATGTCTAAAATCTTAATTGGCTAACAGCGAGGCAGGCGCATTCAACTGTAAACACATATTCTCATAGCACATTTCACTCACCAATAGCTGGCGGATGGCGATGCCATTTCTAACCGATTACACTCAAATAATAGCTCTAAAACCGTACCTACATTGACTTTATTGATCTACCCTGTAGGAAATACTGCTCCTGGGTGACTTCAATACAGGCTGCACCTATGTTACGGGCAAAGACTGGGAGAAGATTCGCCTCTTCACCGAAAAGAGCTTCCACTGGCTCATCTCAAATGATGCGGACACCACCGTGTCGCATACTAACTGCCCCTATGACAGGTACTTAATCAACAACCACATATCAAAGGTGAGATGATAGAATACTAGCTTGTAGCTGATCATTGGCAGTGCTCATGTTAAAGACTGATTTCTGTATTGAAAGTAGCAATACACTTTATGCATGGACACAACCAGTTATGGATACTTTCAAAAAGATAAACGAAACAAGTAAAATAGTTGCTTGAAATAGTGGAGATACACCAATAAATAATTGAGTCCAAATAAGCGCAAGTAGCTCAAACCTAGTAAAATACTTTTCCATGTTGTGTCTCTGTAGGATTGTGGCCACAACTGACATGCTGAAGAGAGTAGTACTTGGCAGTGCTGCTGTCTATAACTACATGGTGGACCTCCACCTCAGCCAGAGCCTGGTGAGTCTTCCCTCACTGTCTTTAATAACCAAGGCAGCAGGTATGTCACACCCAAAGGGGTGTGAGTTCCACCCCTACTAAATCTTAAAGGCAAACCAACAACTTGTTTGATTGACATTCCCTGGTAACCTAAAATGTCCAATAACTGGTAACTCATGCAATAGCATGCCTTTAACCCATAGAGGGCCATTTCAGTCAATATTGACATCTTACCCTATGTTTTTGTGCATTTAAGTAGAGATTTGGACCAGGACCAATCCATATAACACTACTGTGGAACCAACTAAATCTCTTTCGTCTAAAATATGTTATTTTATGGTTTGGTTTTGGGTTCAAAGCCTCTGACTACTAGCGATGCAATAAATACCAAAACATGATAATCAAATACATGTCCAAAACTAGCGAGTACTTGTTATGTAGTTGAAAAAACAGTGATTAAGCTCAGTGCGTCACATCACTAATTCCGAGCTTGATTATCTTTTGAATATCCAATATCTTTCGACCACCACAGCAGCGATTTGCTACTATACATTTCACTTTCAGTTTTGATTTTGGGATGTTACGCACAGGCGTGTATTTTTCTAAAACTTGTAAAACTCATGGGGAACTCCGCCTACTCTGGCCTTTTAATAAATGTTGGGAATGAGACAATTTATTTTACAGCCTTTCAAAAACAATACATGACTGGCAGAAAGAGCGACAGCAGCTGCTTCTTTCTGCCATGGTTGTCTGCTTAGTTGCCTACTGACCCTGACCCTGTCACATCCCAGTACTGCCCCTACCTTTCATGAACCCTGACCCTGTCACATCCCAGTACTGCCCCTACCTTTCATGAACCCTGACCCTGTCACATCCCAGTACTGCCCCTACCTTTCATGAACCCTGACCGTGTCACATCCCAGTACTGCCCCTACCTTTCATGAACCTATTGTATCTTGCAGACGTGTAGCTTTAATTTCTGAGGACTTGCACAACCAACGCTCCAAACGGACCCATCATGCACATACAAGCGCGTAATTAAAAGCAAGTATATCAGGCCAAGAGGACGTTCCCTCCATAGAGTTAGGGTTAGAAATAAAATATAACACTAATATATAGAAATTTAAATATAATTCATATGCGACTGTATATAATTGCCACAAACTCATTCATATTTCACCTCTACGGACAGCTTGGGTCCTCATCTTGCATTGACAGGCTTTTCATTAAAATCTAGGTTTGTCATGTATGAGCAACTTTCTGTCAGTAAGTCTGTGAAGCTGTACATTCCTCAGGTTATTCTTTGTTGTGTTTTACACCTCCTTGTATATTTGGGTTTCCGGTTCTACCTTTACAGTGTGGTGTGCCAGCTTATGCCGCTTTAATTGAATGCAAATCGACTACCGGCATTTTTCATTTTGAAACGTTCTGGGAAATTAAAACATAGCCTATCGCTTACATCAGCAACTTGTGTTGATGTTAAACATAACTTGTTGTGTGGAAAAGACGATAGACAATTGGCAGCGACGCTGACCTGTAATCACAACGGAGGGCATGGTGGACAAAGCAAAAGTGTGCGGGATTTGCAAAATGCAGTCCATTTTCACGCCGTCTCCATGACTTGGTCCAAAGTTCTTTAGTAGTTCTTTAAGATCTCAAAACGTGTTTTGTCAATTCTACTAGGACTACAAACAGACTACCTTTGCAACCAGAGCATACCACCTCGTGCTTATTATCGCCACCTAGAGTTTCAAAAGCTATTTTGTATAAAAAATGCATAAAAGGTATTGCATTTAGTGATGGCTAGAACTAGAACCGCCGTGAGGGGAGTCATTTCGAAAGCTAGTAAGCTTTCAAACAAGTTGCAGCGTTGCCTTTTCATGACCCTAAAGGGTGTAGGATGACCCTTTCATCATCCTAAATATTCAATTCAGAAATCTTATCGGAACACAAGGCTACAAGCAATTTGGACGAAAGTAACAAATGCTATTATGAAGTATGTTTTATAGAATATTTATTTTAATTTAGGTAATTATTCCCAGTGATGTAACTTCATCACAATAACCCTTTCCAGACTATTGGTCCACCTTCTAATATACTACATGATTATATAAACATAAATATGTATGTTTATATAAACATGTAGTTTAACATCATAACATATTTTATATTTCACTACGTCCTTGTAGCCTAACCGTAACACATGCATGTCTCAAATCATGTGCATGTATGAAGGCTATGAATAAAGCAATGTTAAACATTATTGTTACAGAAAAACTTTTTGGTTTCTTGATAAGCAAAAATAAATAGGCCTACTACCTTTCTATGCAAAAAGAAAAGTAAATGGATTAGGCCTTTATGCGAGAGCACGATTTGTCTAACTTCATTTTACTCCCAAAAAAAAAGCAAGAATAAGAATAGAAAACATAAAAAATATGGAAAGGCGAAAATAAATTTCCACAGTGATGACAACACTTGATTTTTATTGTTTTTGTGGTGCTGTAGTGGATCAGTGGAACATATTCCGGCAAGGAAAGATATTTATCAAGGAGAACTATTCATATTCCTTATTTTCTTCGTGCATTAAAAGTTATTGACCTTATCAAACATACAATGAAGTGGTCTCAATGCATCTTGAGACTGCTTCTTCAGTCTCAGCCAAAACTCACTCCGAAGGCTTTGTAAACATTACTCAGGCATGAACCATGCCTCTGTTGACTATGGCTTCATTTCCTCAACCCGACAAACAAGCAAGCACTCCTGCCTCCCCTCATCCTTCACTTCCAAGGGGAATTGCAGAGTGCAAAGCACAGTGGGCGTTGCATTAGCAGCGTTTGTTGTTGTCGGTTTGCTGGTCTTTGCTGCTGGTCTGTTGGTCTCTGCTGCTGGTCTGTTGGTCTCTGCTGCTGGTCTGTTGGTCTCTGCTGCTGGTCTGTTGCTGGTCTGTTGGTCTGTTGGTCTCTGCTGCTGGTCTGTTGGTCTCTGCTGTTGGTCTGTTGGTCTCTGCTGTTGGTCTGTTGGTCTCTGCTGCTGGTCTGTTGGTCTCTGCTGTTGGTCTGTTGGTCTCTGCTTTTGTCTGTCTGTTGGTCTATGTTGCTGTCTGTTTGTTGGTCTCTGTTGCTGTCTGTTGGTCTCTGTTGCTGTCTGTTTGTTGGTCTCTGTTGCTGTCTGTCTGTTGGTCTCTGTTGCTGTCTGTTTGTTGGTCTCTGCTGCTGGTCTGTTGGTCTCTGTTGCTGTCTGTTGGTCTCTGTTGCTGTCTGTCTGTTGGTCTCTGTTGCTGTCTGTTGGTCTCTGTTGCTGTCTGTCTGTTGGTCTCTGTTGCTGTCTGTCTGTTGGTCTCTGTTGCTGTCTGTTTGTTGGTCTCTGCTGCTCTCGGCAGAGTTGGCGGCTACAGCGGGGCATGTCTGCATGATGTTGCAAGGATGGAGTTGTGGGGAGCTCCTGGTTCCTGCTGCTTTGTCCTGGTTGCAAACCAATGTAGCTTGGGATTCCGTGCCGACACTGAAGTGGGGGATGGCACCAGTGTAGTGGGAGAAGATGGCAAGGCCCCTGAAGCGTTGTCTTTTGGACTGGTGGCTCTCTCTCCATTGGTGGCAGCTGGTCTAGACCCATTGCATTCTGTCCAGAGTAGGGGTGGAATGGTTTTTGCTTCGGTAAAGCAGGGGATGAGACAAGTGCATATATATAAAAATAATAGGGCTGTAGCGACGATGACATTTAATTTCTGAAACGGTCTAATTGGTTAAAAAACAAGTTTTATTCGAATAACGCTTAAAAATGAGAAACTTCAATATCACGTGAGTGCTGTGTGGAGGAAGTCAGTGGCTTTCAGATCCACTCTGGGTCCGAGTCTGACTTGGTTACAGCAGAGCTTCAATGTAAAGCGGGGGGCACACCAGACGAGTCACGGAGTGCTGCGTCGGGCAGCGTTGATTTTAGGTCTTGTTCTGTGTTTAATATAATGAGTGGTAATGGCGCTGCGATGCGCGCCAAAGTTTTGAGCAGTGCTGGAAATGATAGTGCGGCTGTATGGCGGCGCCGGTGTTCGAGCTCTCTTTGGAAACACGACCCATGTAAGTTCCAATGAAGACACACTGCTTTGAATGTATGGGGGTACTTCAAATTATCATAAAACTAAAAGGGGGGTTTGTACATTGTGCATTTCAATTAGATTGTACCACAGCACTAGTGCTATTCAAGAGTATGCGAAGAAATGCACTATTGTAGATGACAGAACACCAGATAAGAAAAAAAAAGCGTAACTGGAGTATATTGCCTTAGCAGCCTGTTATTATTAGTAGGTAGAGCTTTTTGATATAGGAGGAGGAGCGCGAATAGTTAGTTTGTGAGGAAAGAAATGTCAAAGCACTGGCGGTAGAAATAAATAAGTACCACCTATGCGATAAAAACATTTTAAAATGTATGTGACAAAGTGACGAAAAAAGGGGTGCAACCAAAATTAGTTAGGGTGCTAACAAATGAAAAAGTTAGTAGAAAATGTTAGTCTTGAGCCCTGCTGGGACAGCGACTACACATCATCCAAGACTGAGAAGGTTCACTGGGTACTATAATTTTACCATACTTTTTTTGAACCGAACAACACATACATACCCCAAACGGTGACTAGCGAAGCAAACGGTTCGGATTTCCTACTTGAACCATTCCATCCCTAGTCCAGAGGTGCCAACTTGGTCTTGCATGATTGGTGGTGCCTCTCGTTGTAGGTCCTTTTCTACCATTACATGATTGGTGGTGCCTCTCGTTGTAGGTCCTTTTCTACCATTACATGATTGGTGGTGCCTCTCGTTGTAGGTCCTTTTCTACCATTACAGCAAGTTGATCCCTAGGTTTCTGGGCTTGTGTTGTCTCTTCGTCTTCAGTGTTCTTTGCGTACATTGGTCCAGTGTGTGCTTGGGCTGGCCTTGCTCTGTCTCTTTGTCATGCTCTTACTGGTGCCTTATAACGATTTGTTATATTTCTTACACGTCGTGATTTCTGATTGGTTCCTGTTCCAGGCTTTCTTCCAGTATTTTCAGTGCCTGTTCTGCCTCTTTTACTGCTGTGCTGGTGGATTGACTGAGGTCATGTTGTACCTCTGGTTTTATGATTGTTAGTCCCTGGTACACGATGGCCTGATATCTTGGACATTTTTGTGCCCATTTCAGTGCTTTGTCAGCTACTTGTTGTTTCTGTTGATGTTCAATTCATATGTTTCTCACAACATCTTCCAATTTGATGCTTTTTGACAGTTGTTTGGTGCAAAGATGGCCGTTAGAGAGGATAATCAGTGCCACCACTTGAAAACTGTTGCCTTCTTCCCCGCCTTCTTCTTGGCTGTCATCATCCATCTCGGAATAAATGGGTCTAGCTTTATTTGTATGATTGCTTGTTCTTTTTCTTCTTTTCATTACCTGTAACAATGTTCTTGCTGTAGTCCTGGATGTTCCTTATCCATCACCATTTTGTGCACAGGGGTTTTCGCCGAATCCAAGCTTGTGTAACAGTTCTCTTCTGCGTTGTTTTTAAAAAATTACTCTGCATCCATCATCGTGTTCATCGTGTTTTATTCTGCAATACAAAACATCGAATCAACAGCCGTCTGTCTGTCTCACTGCACATGCTGTCCGCAACACACATTGCCGTGTTAAACTGTGCACAAAACGGCTAAGAAGTATAACATCGGCATTAGCTCAAATACAAATAACTCAGAAAATATTGACTTTAGAGTCATCACATTTATAAAAGCTGTTTACAATAACCTTATATTAGACACCATATCATTTAAATTGAACCATATATATTCTAAAGCTTTATATTTACAATTGATACGGGACCACTCATTCACTTCGACCTACCACCTAACGAGTGCTCACCGACTGGGACCAACGTTCGTTCCGCCCCTAACCAGTGAACGCCCAACCCAACAGCGTGCAGCATAGGCCAAGAGAAACCAAAAGCGCACAGCAAATACCAAGACAAGTGGAATATTTATATTATTCCGTTACACTTGGGTACATGACAGATGCCCTTGGAGAACAAATGGGGGATGTGTTTTGGTAGACCGGTGGTGGCGGTAGCGTGTTGTCATCCTTGGCATTAGAGACCTTCTAATCTTCCGTCTTGAGTATCTTCACAATCCCCCTTTCCGCAGCTTGTGCTAGCTTTTGCCAGAAGTGTTGCCGATGTAAGGCTTGTCCAAACTTGAATATATTTGATGTACGGGCTGAAAAAGCTTTCACCAAAGAATCTGCCAACTGTATTATGTTTTAAATGAGTATAGAAGGCCTATTATACAAAACTAACATTGACTATTAGTTATTCATGGTTCTAACTAGTTTCTTCTTTAACTTTTATCCGTCATGGTAACACTTTTTTTGTGCTTACAGCACACGGGAGAAATGTTCCTTCGGGGCCTTTGCCTAACCGCCCTCCCCCATCTAACCCAGGAGTTGTGTTGCCATAACCTAACCAAAACAAAGCCCCCATCTAACCCAGGAGTTGTGTTGCCATAACCTAACCAAAACAAAGCCCCCATCTAACCCAGGAGTTGTGTTGCCATAACCTAACCAAAACAAAGCCCCCATCTAACCCAGGAGTTGTGTTGCCATAACCTAACCAAAACAAAGCCCCCATCTAACCCAGGAGTTGTGTTGCCATAACCTAACCAAAACAAAGCCCCCATCTAACCCAGGAGTTGTGTTGCCATAACCTAACCAAAACAAAGTCTAAAAAAAACATGCGACACGTACCCCGGTCTCCTGGTTGAAGGTCCTGTGTAGTGCTGGACGGTATGGACAAAATATTATATCAAGGTATAAATGAAAATGACCACGGTTACGGTATATGTCACGGTATGACACGAGGAGGTGCTAGACCGCCAGGAAACTGCAAAAAAAATAGTTTGGGTTAAATCACAACACTGGGTGCCTTTGCTTCAGATAAGGACCACCGTATGTCGATGTTTAAACAAACATATCAAAACTTGTTTGCAACTTATGATAACTGACAGCTGAATCTGCTAATGGACTTCAGTTATAATATTATGTTTTTCCTTTTCTGCGGATCCGTCATCCAGATTAGTGTGTGTGTTTTTTCTTCACATGCGCTTGAACTGGCGCTAGTGCTGCAGTGCAATTTCATTGAAACTTTGCACAATGTACCAACCACCTTTTGTTTCCAATAAGCGCACCCCACTGGCGCCGCCATAAAGCCACGCTATAACTTCCAGCACTGCTCAAAACCATCCATTACAACCCATTATATGAAACACAGATAAAGACCTAAAGATAAAATCGAATCATCCGACACGTGTTGTCCTTTCGACTACACAACTATTGGCCCGTCTCGTGTGCGACCCGTTTTACATTGATGCTCTGCTGTAACCAAGTGTGGATTTTTTCAATTAAATTGACTATATACCGGTTGAACGCTTTGACTGAAATTCATATCATAGGGCAAATTCATACCGGTGTACTTTCTATGCCGTTTATCCTGTCCACCCCTAGTCCTAGTCCCACCCCTAGTCCCCTAGTCCTAACCCTAGTCCTGTGTTGAACTTCCTCCATACACGTAGTTTGTCGCTCTTTAGTCTAAAACTTTTCTGGCAGAAAGCCCTGAAGGCAAACTTCTCCCGTGTGCTTTCTGACAAGATTTGACATCCGACAAACAAAACCCAAATATATTGTTTTGTTTAAGTCTAAAGCAATCAGTACAATTCTTTGGTGAAAGCTTTTTCAAGCTTCTCTCTATTGAACCTGATATATAACTGATATATCAACATGACGCATTATAATTTAATGAATGCTTAAGTCAAGCAGTCACTAATCGTCAAGACGCTGGTGGCATGGGATATGATGCGACCCTGCTATAGTGACAATAGACAAATATGGCATCCATGTGTTCTGACGTCCACGTAGTATGAGTGATTTGTTTCTACTCGCTGGTAAACCCAATCAAATACTACAGCTTATGAGACTAATAGCGTGTCAAGCTGCTTTACTTATAGCCTATATATGCAAATGACGTGATACATTTAAGCTTCTATTCAAGCGGGCATTCTTGCCTGTGATATATGGTTGTTTCACTTTCTGTTGACAAATGTAGAATAATTATTGTAAGTCACTTGGATAAAAGCATCGACTGAATGTGCAAATGTAAATATAATGCATACAGGTGTTACAATGTGCAAATGTAAATATAATGCATACAGGTGTTACAATGTGCAAATGTAAATATAATGCATACAGGTGTTACAATGAGCACAACAGTAGAAGTCCAATAAAACAGAAAATGCGTACATATACAACTATAACAAAAATTAAGCGAAGCTCACGCAATTATTCCAAATACTAAAATACATAATTTACCTCAGAGGCATTTGCAGCATATAATCAAAACTATTTTGATTAGCTCTTTAGTAGGATAACCCGTCTTTACTTCAAGTTGTAAATAATGTGTAATTGGAGTTTAATTATACCTGTAAATTACAAGCATATGAACTGTAAAGGTAGAACATCTTGAGTTTCTTCGTATTTGTCAAATGCCTGTCAGAAGCCATGAGTCGACCGGAGATTCTTGCAGCATTGCGGTACAATGTACCATTTAGTGGCGTCTTACTGTTACTACAACAAGAAAGCAGTCAAAATAACCGTGGCAGTCAAAACTGGCAGTGCTGGCGATTCTAGTGCTAGCTATCTAACTCTCTAGAAAGAACCGGAATTCACCTTTATTGGTACCAGTACTCAGACCAAAACAGCAAAAAAAGAAGAACACTAAGAAAAATGTAACACTTAACAGACTTATTGACAGAAATTTGCCAGACATGCCAAACGTCGTTTTCTGTGAATCCGAAGGCATGCGATAAAGGATGGCCCATGCTGTCCGTAGAGGTGCAATATTGGAGTGTTTTTCAGCATTAAACACAATCAAATAAGACTTATATTTTCATGAATAGGGCACTCCATTCAGGGAATCGAAGTGCATTTGCACACCTACTGACAACCACTCCAAAAATAAAACAAATGTATGTATGATTTCAAAATGAAGCATCTTATTGGGCATGTACCATCATTTGAGTATGAATCTACATAAATATTAGAAATCTTTGTTAAAAAAAACGTTGTTTTGCTGATCGTTGATATACATCACTGTATACTAAAGAGTCTCCAGGAGGCCTACACATCGTTCCCCACACACTGAGCTTTAATCATGTCCATGTTCTCCTAATACATCCATGGTCGGTAACAGTTGAATGGCGAAAGCAGGTAGCTTTCATTACAGCTAAAGTGCATTTAGCCCTGGCAGGTCTGTGCCATTTTGTGGCTGCAAACATCGTCCGTGCTGATGTTTACAAGTCTGAATATGATTCTTTAAACGCAGTAGTGAAAAGGTGTTGTTAGTAATCTATGCGCTGGTTGGTTCGAGTTTGCAGATGTTGGAAAATCCATTTTTAATCCTGCCTAAATTTAACCTGATATCAGAAAAATTTAACCTGATATCAGAAAGCATTCAAAAAAAGAAGTGGTAACGTTGAGTATTTGGAAAAAAATGATACATTGCATTGCAAACCTAATTCAATACATTGTTTATCTCTCTGGAGGATAAGATAGTCATCTTTCAATGTGTAATTGACAGACGTGCAAACTTGACTAAATACCATTTCTGTGCCTCAGGCATTAGCCGTGAGCGACCACTACCCTGTGGAGGTGAGGCTGACCGCTCTCCCTCCAGCTATCTGAGCCCAGCAGCACTGGACAAGACACTTTTAACTGATGGTTTAAATGTTGTTCCTGCCAGTGAGGAATAACTCATGTCAGTTCACAATGCCATGAGTGGCTTGACTTAAATAAAGTTGGATGTAAACTTTATTAAAAGGGCTACATCTGTGCTTTTTGTCTGAAAGAATCTCTAATGGTTGGTATGACAGCATTTAATGATTGGCATCTTCAATAAGCCTATTCTTACACAACCACAAAATCAGTAATTCATGGAAATTACTTCGGAATATAAATACATGAAATAACCAATTACATACATTTAGTAAATAATGTGTTTAGTATTGTTTATTATATCGCAATAACTGGATGACGTAATTTAGAGGAAGAGCAGAGGAATGAGACACGAGAATGTATGGGAATGATAACGTTGACAATAAAGATTACTTCTTTATTGGACAACAGAACGTTTATGGCAACAGAGATAAAATAAAATAATTGCAATGAATTCAAAGCAAGACCGATGAACAACACGGATAAAAGGTTAAATTGTGAGGAAAACAAACTTTTAAAGTTTAAGCTAAGGTAGGAGAGCACGAGTCGTTAGCATCAGGACCATGGCAGCCTTTCTTGCTCGACTATCCCCACCTATTCCGTTGAACCTTGAGGCACCGAATTTGTACACAGAATATAAAATGTGGAAAGAATCATATACATTTTTGGAAATAGCCAGCGGATCTATGGATGCACAGGATGCGGTGGGAGCGTGCCTGTGTTCCCACAGCCCTGTGTTCCCACATTTCTAAGATTTTTTTCAAAATTAGGTCCTATGTTCCCACAGTTCCCACATTTCTACCCCTGCCTGGTAGTTAAGGGTTCGCCAGGGGCGGCGCCAGAGATTTTCTTTTGCTGGTGCTATGGGGTTGCTTGACATTTCAGCGAGGGTGCTCTGAAATTTAGGGTTTCCCATTAATGTGCCGGTCGTCACAGTTTAATTTCTACTGCAACACCCCCCACACACACGCACACACGCGCGCACACACGCGCACACACGCACACACGCACACACGCACGCACGCAGTACCCGCAGGCCGCTCCGCGACAGTTAATGCCATTCTGTGTTAAACACGAGGCGAGATATTCAGCTCATGGGATATAGATGTGAGGTTCACAAGCCAGCCTACGTAAACACACCTCTGAATATAACATTTCACACAATTATGCCACGGCCAGGGCTTGCACACAAACAGCAAGCAACAGACACAGGTTTGTGCACATTTCAGCCTCAGATTCTGAGATCACAAACTCATGCTGCCAGTTACCAACACCTCGACTAATGAATCAACACAGTATTCCGTTCCATAGACCTAATGTTATATAAATGAGCATAGAGATATAGAGATAACTATAAGGAGTCAGAATTTGTGCCTCAACCGCCAAATGCATTCAATTCATAACAGGCAACAGAGGAAAAAAAAAATCATGCACTTACCATTAAACATCTTCGTATCAAAACAATGCGTCTGTTGTTGTGGTTGAGTGCGAAGGCATCAATGATTTTGTCGCTGTCCAGGGTCTTTGTTCTCTCAGTGTTTAAAGCCAACAGTGCCAGGTTACTGGTTCGAGAGTCCCCACCGCTGTTCCTCAAGTAGTTTTTCAAACGACGCAGTCAAGAAAAACTGCGCTGACAGCTTACTGATGTGACAGGAGGTGTCAGA
>OOFG01063450.1:0-15387 GCA_900323295.1 Molva molva | reverse complement strand
TGTCTATGCATAGCATACTCTGTAATACATGTCCCCTTTTTGTGTTTGTATACCACCAATATATTCCAATTAATTAGATAAAGAAACCCCTTCACACCAGGATGATGTTCTCCTTAATAGAAGGCGGAAGCAACGTTTTGACCTGCGATCATGTGAGGTCATCCTCAGGCATGGAGAACACGTGAAGGACCCATGTTCCAAACAAAGACCTGTTCCATGGGAGAACATGGCCTCCGCTCCGCCATTAACCCTGCGGAGAAAATAACACTATATGACACTGACCAATTGCATGCTGCGACATCACTTCCTGTGCTAACTTCCTGTACTCCTCTCTATGGCAGAAGTCCTCCAAGCTGTCGCGCGTGTCGTCTGGCGAGGATGACCTGGAGAAGGACGGGAAGGAGGGCGACCAGAAGAGCAACTCTGAGGGCGGGGACACGGACGGGGGCATCATCCAGAATGCCACTGAAAATAAGGTGGGCTACCAGGCCATATGTATTGACTAATAGGTCTCATGTCATAGGTATCTCCTAAAAAGTTATGTGTATATATAAGTTACGTGTCCTCAATAGTCATAACAGACAAAAAACACTGACGCACACTTTTAATTTTAGATTATTAGTATTTATCTATTAGTTAGTATACATCCTGCTATTTTGCATAATTGGGTGTAATTATCTGTTATTGAATCAATGTTTCCGATATTTGTATCTGTATATAATTAAGAATGGGAAGAATAAGATTTGGGTGATTTCATGATGATTGGCAAAAATGTTCATTATCAGACTGTTTATTCATGTCTCTTCTGTGCATTTCCCAGAACCAGTTGCTCAGAGAAGAACATTAAACACTCAGAGGACAGCACCTATGAGAATTCATTCTTTGTGCAAGTAGTATTGGAATGGGATGAAATACACACTGTTTGTTCCATCAGCACCATCTACTGGCCTTTGACATTAACACATGCCCGTTGGACTTGTGGATTTAATAAAAATAAAAAACTATTCAGAAACATGGGGTCATTGCCAGGATAAAACAATATATAATTTGTCATCAAAGACCAAACCGTTAGACGTCAAATTATATTATGTTCATCAAGTGGCCACTAGCAACGCAAAATCCACTGTTACTGTACTAAGAAATTGGTAATCATTTGGTGTAGGATTGTTGTTTGAAGGCTGCAAATCGTAAAATGTAAGTCTATTAAACCAAATGAAAAATTGTGTCTCCAGGGTATTAGCACAAACAACTTCTCCTGTCATCTCTGAGGTTTCTGTTCTTGTGTCAGCCTCCGGATACCAAGACTTAGGGAGCCAACTGTTTCAGAAGAGTGCTGACACACTGGAGCAAATTAGTATGTTTGCTGTCATTTAAACATTTAAAACCCTACTATATTGCAGTGTTGACATTGATACCCTTATAGGCTCTTATTATACCATATATCAACAATTGAATGCCTTTACATTATGAAAGAACACTATGAACACACTGACCAATTGCATGCTACAACATCACTTCCTGTCCTACAGTTTATGATTCTGTGATTGATTGTCCACCTAGACTGCGAAAATGATTTCTCGCCATGATATTCAGTGACGTCGGGTGATCTTCATGTGAAAACGATGTGTCTCACAATTTTACCTTCAATCTGCTTCATGTCGTTCATTCATATTGTTGGCAGAAATAAACGTAGCAGTAAAACTGCATTCCAGACAGAGAAATCTGCTTTCACTCAAAGGCAGCAAACTCACAAATGTATTCTAGTGTGTCGTAACTCTTGACTTATTTAACCACATTTGTAATATAACCTCAATTCAGCATTCATGCCGGCCCCATTGCGTATCTCGATCCACCTATCTGTCATCACACTTTCACTGTGTACAAACACGTTTCAAAAGTCCTCCGGTATGAATATATACAATATTATATACAATATCACAGTTATATATGTTGGGTTTCGCAGTGTACTGATCACTCTAGTTGTAGCTTGAAGTTCCTTTTTTTTTAACATGATTAAAAATGGAAGGGTCTTTCTTCTACTATAACTGTCATATCATATCAACAGTGTCCATCCCACATTACTATCTTTCATGTATCCAGAAAAAACGAATGGAAAAGTACATAGATCAATGTATGATGAAGTGTTGTGCACAACAGGGTTACACATTGTAACTCAAAGAAATTAAAATATACCGGTATATTTTACCTTTGTTGTAGAATAGAGGACTTCTATTTTACTCGGACTGCTCTAGGCACCATCTCATCTTTTTAACAAATGTTATATATATAAATATTATATCTGTTCTTCTGTGTAGCTGTGGGATATGTCACTGTATATTGATAATTATAATGATTTTTATAGTGGCATGCTGAAAAAGGGGGTTCATTTTTGATGGTGGCTGTTGACATTGTCCTAAATCAGGCGTTTAGGTTTTTTAAGAATTAGAAAAGGTTTATTACTTTTTTTTTCTCATCGCCAACATCCCAAATCAGAAGACCAAAATACGGTTGTTTCAGTTGCTCACAAGTGTTGTCTACAAAACACAGATATATCCATGGCTGGATCTAGCAGCCACAGGGCCCTGGGGCACCCCTAGGCTAGGGCCTCCCCACTGGGTTTAAAGTATTTTGAGACATTCATGGAAGTCTCTGGCACTGAGTACAAAACAAGTGTGTATCCATCTAAGAGATGTAATAATGCACTAGTAGATGCAGGCAGACTGACCCATCAAATGGAAAAAATGTGGACACCTCTAGGTGATGCACAGTGCACTATATAATAGTGAGTTATGACATTTGCGCTATTGCAAAATGTTGTTTCTTTTGTCTTTTTATTGCAAGCATTGATTTAAACATAATTTGTTTAAGATGATGCTGCATTGCTCCAACTTCAACAAAAGCCAGCTGCCTTTATTTGCCTCCATTGCTTTTCAAAAAGGAAACTGTGCTCTTTTTCATCAATTAATTTATACTTTTTATGATAGTTAAGACACTGTGTGGATGTACCATACATTTTCAGTTCATTATTTGTTATGCTGTATTTGAAACATGATTTACAATTCCAAAGTTTGTAGTTAAATGTTTTTGCTGTTTATGGACAAGATTTTTACAGAATAAACTCATTGGAATGCATCATGGTTTTGTTGTTTTGGTGAATCTTTTTATTTAATTGACATTAGGAATCCACTACATCACTACTTCAGAAGAGATTACAGAAATGGTTAAATATATAATAATATATAAATATATTATTTACTTGAAATAGGTTTAGTTAGAGAGAAAGGGGGTATAGAGTCAATAAAGGAGGCCTTCCTATAGGCTAATTGTGAGCTGTGTATACAGTATGTTAAAAATATGTATAATATAAATATAATTCCAATAAAATACATAAATTCCAGCTTCATGGATTTTTAAGTATTTAATTAATATATTTTATCTTCAACAATTTTAATTACTTTATTATAACATGATGTTTCGAACGAGTTTTGTTTTAAGGGCTGAAAACAGTTTCTGCGTTTAGTCTGCGCAAGAAGTACGCAGTTCTGAACCTTGCTGGGATCCATTACACACGCATGCGCAGTTATCTAGTCTAAATACGCGCTGAAAAGGAAAGGCGAGTTTTACTACGAAACCATCGAAGGATAACTGGATAATTACGTTTTTAGCCCTTTTATCTGGTTGTTACTTTGCTTTCGGGCATCGTAACATACTCTCCAAACAGACGCTGAGCGAGGAACATGGCGGATAAAGAAGGTGCGTTTGGCTAGAGATTCATGGCCCATGTCTCCATGCGTGCCGCTTTGTGCACCACAATGGTCTGATGTGATGTTGTTAGCGTCGCATGCTAACTAGCTTTCAGCAGGCTGTTCCCGCAGACTGTATATAAACTACAACACCTTGTTCTACCTCTGTTTCACAGCAGTGTACGATGATGCGGTTGAGGAGAGGGTCATCAACGAGGAGTACAAGATATGGAAGAAAAACACACCGTTCCTATACGACCTGGTCATGACGCATGCGCTGGAGTGGCCCAGCCTCACCGTCCAATGGCTGCCTGACGTCAACAGGTATGAATGCTGTATCTGTAGTCACCTAAAGCCTTCATCTGTCGTCACTAGACCAGGTCGGATGTGTATTGCTGGCTATACTGACGCACCAATGAATGGGGAGTTAGACTTGGAATAACGAGAACCCTCCCCCCAAAAAAAATAAAAAACAACATTGATTGAAGTCCCCTTCATCGACGCCAAGACGACTTGACCTTATCTATCTATAATCAATCTATTATTAATAAGTAGGCCAAAAGGTTTTTTTTTCAATCTTAACCATAACTTGTTCTTAGGCGCACATACTGCAGTCGGTCAATGGGGTTTAAGCAGAACTGTTGACACACACACCCACACCCACACCCACTCACACACACACACACCAGTCTGAGTTGTGTTGGTACCTCTGCAGGCCGGAGGGGAAGGACTACGCGGTCCACAGGCTGGTTCTGGGGACCCACACATCGGACGAGCAGAACCACCTTGTTATCGCCAGCGTCCAGGTCCCTAACGACGACGCCCAGTTTGATGCGTCGCACTATGACAGCGAGAAAGGAGGTAACTATTCCACGACATCATCACACAGTAGGAATAACATTTATTTAACATGGGTTTATTTAGCATGCAATTAAAAAAGGTGGGGCTGGTTAGCTATTTCATTTCACAGAAATATTCTACGTTTAAAGAAGGTTAAGTCTATCACAATCTACTACCAGTGAATTGTGTCAACTTGTCTTTTGAGACTAGTTAATAAGTAATCAATTAGTAACAGTTGGTTATGGAGAGTTGTGGTTAAAGTATTTTTCTTCTTCTGTCTCTCAGCAGGTATGTTGAAGGTTCTCCTACCATTTCACATGGGTTGCTGAAGGCTGCTCTGAAGTTCTCGTTATGCCGTTGGTGATGGTCACTAAAGGAGCCATTTGTTTAGATGGGCTTTGGAATACAACTAAATGAAAGGCAAAAATATACCCAGGTTGAGGTTCAAAAGGTGGAGAAAGGTTTTTCTAATTCAACTTGTGATGAGCTGTCATTGGAGACGCCATTTTTTTTTAAGTCACAAAATGCTCTCTATGGGGTTTGTCTTTTATAAATGAGAATACAATTATTTTATTGTCCAGAATAGTCCTGTATTATATTGTGCATTTGATAAATAAAAAACTTTGGTGCCTCTTCAAAACCAATTACACATAATTTTAAGATGGAACGTTACTTATGAACTAATTATTATTTAAATTAATAAATATAACTGATGAATGAATACTTGCAGTTAAATGAGAGAGTATGTCGTTTTCACCATGACTAATAGACAGGAAGGGTTTGATTGCTCCTCTTCCTCTGCTCTTCCTCCCCAGAGTTTGGCGGCTTCGGCTCAGTCAGCGGCAAGATTGAGATAGAGATCAAGATCAACCATGAGGGCGAGGTGAACCGGGCCCGCTACATGCCGCAGAACCCCTGCATCATCGCCACCAAAACCCCCACCTCAGACGTGCTGGTCTTCGACTACACCAAGCACCCGTCAAAACCAGGTCAGAGCACACACGCGCGGCAGGGTGCAAACCTGCTGTCCCTGGTCAGCCTTATAAACCGGTACCTGGGGATGTCCCTTACCATAGAGAAGCCGGCTACAGGAAACAATTTAGGGCAGTGCTGAAATCGTCATGTTTCTGAGGGGCATATATGTCTTAACGTCTAACGCACATCTTCTTCCAGATCCCAGTGGGGAGTGCAGCCCGGACCTGAGGCTCCGGGGCCACCAGAAGGAGGGCTACGGTCTGTCCTGGAACCCCAACCTCAGCGGGAACCTGCTGAGTGCCTCCGATGACCATGTGAGTCACTGGGTCCCCCCAGAGCTGCAGGGAAGGGAGGGTTCGCAGTAGGACACGGATAAAATACCACATTATGTTTGATAGATATTGTGATGGCAGTAACACGTGTGGTACTATAATTTATTGTTGTTAAAAAATACACCAAACACATTGGTATAAACCGTTTCCTTTGCGGCTACAGATATTGTAGGCAATCAACTTTGATATTAAATCAATCATATTTGATGTTGATCTCACACATAATTTAACCCTAAATTCCTGTCTGGGACTAATGGTGTACATCTGGTAACATGAGGATGGAAAGGTCAGGTCAGTGAGAGTAAGTGATCAGTTAGAAAAGTCACATTGGCAAATTGCTTTCTTTGCTCCCAGACTTGTCTAGTGACTTGAAAATGTCATTCCTGCCCATCTGCCAACTCCGAATGGCTTTTGTGATTGAAGGGGGCTATACAAATAATCCTGCCTTGTCTCGTCAGACCATCTGCCTGTGGGACATTGGCGCCGGGCCGAAGGAGGGCAAGATCGTTGACGCTAAGACCATCTTCACGGGCCACACGGCGGTGGTGGAAGACGTCTCCTGGCACCTGCTCCACGAGTCGCTGTTTGGCTCGGTGGCCGATGACCAGAAGCTCATGATGTAAGTGGTGTCTAGAGGGAGTAAATGAGCCTCCTGACTGATTACATCAAGAGAGGTGGAAAACCCCATGTATTCCAAGATACATGTCCCGATTTATTTTGCATTGTGCACAAGGATCTCAAACACATGAATGCACAATATTGAGAGGTGGGGCATGATATAGCGGGGGCTATATCATGTCACAGGTACCAGTTTCAATCTCCAATGTAAATTCTATCTGTAGGCATCCACAGGCAAGATGCCTAATCCCTTCCTGCTTCTTAATGACGTGTGTCTGAATACAATGTCACTTGAGCGCCTGATCAATCCCACAATAGTAAATAGTCATGGTCCATGATGTTTTTAATGTACATTCTGTTCTTGTATACAGCTGGGACACACGCTCAAACAACACCTCCAAGCCCAGCCACTCTGTGGACGCCCACACGGCGGAGGTCAACTGCCTGAGCTTCAACCCCTACAGCGAGTTCATCCTCGCCACCGGATCTGCCGACAAGGTAAGATCACAATGCTTGAGGACAGCAGCACCCTCAGGTCTGATAAGATGAGCAGGGTTGTAGCAAGTGAATGTGTTATATTACTGCAACATTTAATATAATTTGACTAAAGCTAGTGCTGGCAGACATTTTGTTATGTTCATCAGTAATATGCTGAATGCTTAATCATTTGAAGGTTATGTGATCAAAGCCGTCTCGCCCCCTTACTCTGAATAATAGTCTGTTAAAGTATTCGTATTGTGAACTATTTATTGGAAACTACTAAATAATGCACAGTGGTATTTTGTGCCTTATTTCTGTTTATTTGAGGGATTGATCCTGTTTATGACACTGATTGAATCGTGTTTCTCCTGTCAGACCGTGGCGCTGTGGGATCTGAGGAACCTCAAGCTGAAGCTCCACTCCTTCGAGTCGCACAAAGACGAGATCTTCCAGGTAATAAAAACACATCCCCAGCAAGACCCACTGCAAGCGGCCTGATCTTTTGGTTTGTACTTTGGCTTCGGGAACTCAGTAACCTTGTGGTGGCAACACCAGTCCTCCGGGGTCCGGACAGTTGAAATGACGTGTCTTCTCCTGCTGTGGTTTGTAAATCAGGTCCAGTGGTCCCCCCATAACGAGACCATCCTGGCGTCCAGCGGTACCGACCGGCGCCTCAACGTCTGGGACCTCAGGTAGGAACGAACTGAAGGCCAGAGTCTGCTCAGAGTTTCAAGTGGTTACTTTATCAGGATTACATATAGATCTTTTAAGACTTCACTTAACATGTTATTTTATAACATTAATTAGGCTTTTAAACGTACAGTATATGAATAATTAGGAAGCTAGCATTAGCTTTTCTCCATTAAAGCTATCTAAATTTAGTATTTATTCTCTCCCATATTATTTCTTAATATACTAATGATTACATTTTCTCTACCAACTGTACAATGGTAGTTGTTATAAAAACTGATTTACCTCCCCACCTTGAAGAGGCTTACGAAGTAGTCCCTTTAGGACGTGTCTGAGCACAGAGAGCCTAGTACTGAGTGCTGTATTTGCGTTGCTTCCCCAGTAAAATTGGAGAGGAGCAGTCTGCCGATGATGCTGAGGATGGACCTCCGGAGCTGCTGGTACGTCCTAGAGCCAAACAAACTGCACACTAGAGCTGAAGTCAAACACAGAAAATCGATGGATTAAGAAGCGCTTATCTCCTAATGAAAGTAACACCACGATTGTCCGACCAATAAGAATCTGGTAGAGCAGGAGCATATCGACCGACCAACCAGAAGGTGTCAGCCCTACTGCACCTTAAGAGCTCACAATAGACTACTCCACCATTAACCCCGTCTTGAAGGGCCAAGGCTGCCAATGTCCATTTATGGAATTACCATCATGTTAATTAATAGTTTTTCCCCTCATTGCTTTAGATTTTACAATACTGTGTATGTAAACATTATCTACACATCCATCAACACCTAAGTAAATGTTCACATTTCTATCTCAAATGTATTTTCCACACATTTGAACAGTAATGCCAGTGAGCAATGCTTTCTTTTCTTTCTATGTTGGATGTAGTCCCCATTTAAGATAGTAACTTTAGAGTAAATGGTAGAGTAAAGTAAATGGTAATATCGAGCCATTTCTCTGCTGCAATCAGTGCCTTCAGTGGTGTTGCTTTCTTTCATGAATCATAAGAGCACTTCTGTCTGTTCTGCAGTTCATCCACGGAGGTCACACGGCCAAGATCTCCGACTTCTCCTGGAACCCCAACGAGCCCTGGGTGATCTGCTCTGTGTCGGAGGACAACATCATGCAGGTTTGGCAGATGGTGAGTACGCTGGTTTCTTAACATGCATGCACACACGTACGTACAAGGCCTTCCAATCCAAGCAATTTAGGAAGACCAATCCTGATCAAATCTGAAAAAGGGAAAGCCCTGTATGTTGGATTTGATTGCAAGACATTTGTGAGGTTAAGACACTGCTATAGTATCATGTTGTCTTAGTTCACCATAGAAAGGCCAACTGGCTGTAATTATACTGGATTATTTATTGTGGAACTTGCTTTATTGAGTGCTGGTAGTAACTGGTCATTACATCAGTTTGAATGATCCTGAAGATCATTGTTGTTTGACGTCAGTTGAACTTGAACTAATCATGTGCCCAATGTCCTTGGTGGGACATTATTCCTGTACCTTGGTCTGATGGCATCCTCTCCGCAGGCGGAAAACATCTACAACGATGAGGAACCAGACACCCCGGTGTCGGAGCTGGAGGGGCAGGGATCCTAACGCCGCTCCGGGGTCAGGAGCTTCCGATCCAGATGCAAAACACCCCTGCTTCTAGAAGGATGTGTGAATCATAATGAATCTAGGGCACATTTGGAAGATGCCATACCTTTTCCCTTTTTTGCTTATGTACATACTGTGGGCGGCTTCCTCAAAAGCACCTTGGAACGATAAGTCATCTACGTTGCCAAGGTGACCGGAGCACTAAAATGCTTTTTTTGAAAACCAGACTGAGCTTAATTTCCTTTTTATACTCCATAATATTCACCTTTTTCCTCTTCCTTCCTTTTTGTGGGTGCAGCTGCACGACGAACCGGTTTCTTTTAACACCATTTGTTGATCCGTTGAATGGTTAGCATTTCAGACTAATTTAATGCTCTTGAGGTAGATGCATGTTTTGTAAAAGTTTCAATTTACATTGGTCGTGGCACATTTTCCCCTGCAGCATCTTCTTCAGTATGGGTGCATCGCAATAAGAAACTTAACTTTTATTGTAATTTATAAAAGGTATGTTTTGTTAGACTAAACACTTGCTTTCTTATCTGGCCATCTCAGCATTGGCTTCAATTTATTCATAAAGAAGTTAAGGGATGCTGATGCATAAATGCAGCACTTCTGTGTGCATTTTTACAAAACCCATTAATGTTACAAGATGAAAAAAATCCACGATTGCAAATTCTACAAAATGTTTATTGAAAAGCAAGACAGGACTATAAGAACATTGTACAATCTCCATGTGGAAGTGAAAGTGGGGTGGGAGGGGTTTGACAATTTTCCGTTTTTTTTTTTTTTAATTAAACAAAATAAAGCTTTCTGAAGCCATGGTGAGTTGAGCCTCCTTGTTCACAGTTGCATCTCGCCTGCAGAGGTAGATTCTGACTTTACCTGAGAGTCAATCTGGGACAAAGAAAGGAAGATGGATGCCAAAATAAACCCCTTTTTTTTTTTAAAAAAAGACAATCCCCATTGTTAGTACCAGGATACATTTAACGTTCAAACGTCTTATCCTACATCCAAACTAAGAGAATGACCCTCATAGGAACTTGCTCATTAACTCAATTTCTTAACTAACAGGTGGAAGACTAATTCACTTTGCAGGGAATGTTTTAAAGAACAGGTCAAAAGAAAGACAGCATTTTTCATGATTCACGTGAGCAGTAGAACCGACGTTGGGAATTCAAACTTGTTCCAACAACCAATCCTTCAAGTCCTTGATACGGTTACCAGTTCGGGGCATCAGATCTGTTTAACGTGTTCACTTAAATAACCAACGATGGAACTACACTTCCAACTCAAACAACACTTCTAGATATGAGTTATTTTAAACAACTACCCAGGCAAGTAGCTTACATCCTACAGAAGGGGTTTTTAAAAGTAATGAAGCACATGAGCTGGGGGGGGACTGCAATACAAAAACAGTAGTAGCCATTCCTATTTCACAGGTAGTACAAAACAGGTAGATTTTGGAGGAGGAAGGTAACTACTCGGTGTAAAGAAATCAATTCAAACAAAACAAGTGATCTAGTGGTTGGAAGTAGCTGGGAAACAACTGCAACAATCTTAACATGTGTACACAGCGTCACCTCCTATATTCCTGAAGTGTATAAGCACACACTCAACATGTAGCCCTAGGAGCGTTCATCTGCAGACAAGATGCATGAAAAGTCCTAATGGGTGATCTCTCAGGATCATGAACATGATACAAATACTGTGCTTGAGTAAAACTCTAAACTGGGGAGTCATTTTGGAATGTCTGAAACAGTAATTGGATGTACGCATTCTGGCCAACAGTCAAGCTATGTTGAGTGTTTGGGAGACTGGCTCTTCTCAGGTGCATAGCTCTATGTTGCAGAAGCATCACTTTGACCGAAACCTCATGAAAAGGGTTGTCGTTGTTTGGGGAATGCATATGTAATTGTGTGCCTGCTTTACCGGAGGAGAGGCCAGTAAAATAAGTGCTGGGCCCATCATGGATAAATCTCCACAACTCAATCTTTAGCATCCAGACTTCCATACAGGACCGGTTATTTGGAAACTGGTGATGTCCCTTTATAACTGACCAGTGTCTCAGACATAATCAGACAATCACTGAATCAGAACCCTGATTCAAACTGTATGGTCTTACATTCAGCAAATATACTTGTTAAAAAGGATTTTCCTTCCCCATAATAGTTTCTTTATGAAAACAATCAACCATACCGGCCTATAATAAATCCTATAAAAACTGATTTTGATACTAATTTTAAGTAAAGAAAATTTTCTTTCAGTATAAATATCAAACGTGACAAAGCTGCCTTGTCAAATATAAAATATGTTTTTTACCAGATTATATTTATTCTAATACTTTCCGTAGATGTCCGGCATACATTCTTATCCTTCTCCCTTTAGCAGTACCTACATATACTGTTCAGTCCAGCAGGAATGAACAAATGAAGCAGTTGAGCATGAGAGAAAGGTTAACACAACAGGTTTACAATAACTGGCAGAAAGGCACAGACGGTTAATCTCACACTCTGGGGTAGGGAATGGGCTTGAAAAATGACTCCCAAACAAGCGGACAACACATGGCGCTTCAGCAACTAAGCAAACAACAGAAGGAGAAATGAAAGCCCGTCATCAGCTTTCAGAACGAGGCCTCCCTGTCATTGAGGGATCGGCCTTCCGTAAACAAACACTACCAACTATAGAGCTGCATGAAGCCTGATGGGGACTAAAGACGACAGACGCCCAAGGACCCAGCCCCACATAAGACACACTATTTCCTCCACTGGAGTTAACTTGCGATATTGTCTTAAAACTCAGGGATTTTTTAGATGCCAACTCAGCATCAATTTGAGGGATTTTCACATTGGGAGCCCTCCTGAACAGACGAAACTAAAAACTGATCGAGACCACAAGCAGCACCCAGGTCCAGGAAGCTAGCATCAACAGTGTCTACAGTGGGGGACACCATGGGGAATGTTCAACTTTAGCCCTTTTTCTGACATTTTAAATTACCGTGTTTTACCAAGGCTGATTGGATTTGCATTCACACAATGATGGAAACTCTGGGTATAATTAACCCTGATGGCAGACACACACACAAAAGACTGAAGTATTGGAAAATAGTCAAGAGTGGTGGGGGGAAGGGGTAGCCTGTGATTTTAGATGAAAATAAACCTGGCTCTACCATGAACCAGGGGGAAATTCTGTAAATGCTACATGGTGCAATTTCCCTAAGGATTATGCATATAAAAAAAACTGGCTACACTTGTAATGGAAATCCCCCTCAAACAATACACCCAAATTATAATTATGACTATAGTTGTCCAAAAGACACTAAGAAAATATGAAAAAAGAAAAATGCTAATTAGCGTTAGAATCAAAGTGCAGCTTCCCTCCGGCTGCCACAAAATCCTAGGAAAATATGGTTGAGTGAAAAAAGAAAACAGGAGGTACCAAGTGCTTGCTACAAAGCTAATTATCTTAAACCAATGGAAAGCCAGGGGACAAAGAGGAAAACAAAATGGAAAAAAAAAAAAAAAGACAAAATGGAAAAGACTAACTGATGCAACTGCTTTACTCTTAAAAAAACAAACGAAAAAAAAAACAAAGGTTCCCTACAGTGAAACATGGAGAATGCAAGTTCTAGGGACAAACCTAACCAAACAAGTTGTAATAGCTCAACTGAAGATGTGGTGTTTAACCATCTAGTAGTCAAGCTAGGTAGCAGATTCTAAAAGGGACCCATCGTATTAAACTGCCCCCCCCCCACCTTCACACAAAGACCAGCCCCTCAGTCCTGTGCTCGCTGTGTTGCCGGTTCCTCTGCAGTGTGGCTGCACGTGGTGCCGACCGCAGCAGTATCCGTTGCATCCGCTGTGGCCGTGGGTTCCTGCTCCTGTTCCTCCAGTCCAACGGGCCCGGACGTTGGGCAGGGAACTTCCTCCTCCCCTTCCCCGAGGCCAGGGGCCCGGGTCTCTGGCGTGTCCCCGGGCGCGGAGTCCTCATCCCCCCCGGCAGAGGGCTCTGCGGGGCTGGGTTCGGGCGGCGCGGAGACATCCTCGCCGCCCTGCTCCTGGAGGACGCTGAGGCGGGTGTTGAGGTCGTTCCTCTCCTTCTGCAGCGCGCGGCACAGCCTCTCCAGGAGCTCCAGCTTCCCCTGCAGGGCCTTGAAGTGGCCGTCACGCAGGGTTTTCTATTGGAGAGGACCAGGAGAACAAAGTACCTGATGTTTGACATTTGGGACTCGGCGCAGACATGACATGAGGCAGGAGTTAAAACTAGAGATGGGAGGCAACAGCTTTCACCGCTAATGCATAGGCATGTCAAGTACCAGATATTATGTGTACCGATGTTATATATACGTCGCCAACTCACAGCACACACCAAAAAGCTGCTTGCTGCAGACCTATCGAGGAGCCAAAATAAACTGTTACGGTTTGTTACCCTTCAGGTATAACTTTAGGCTTCATGCTCACCTCCTCAGCCATGTGCAGCAGGGCCTGGTTGTTGCTCTCCCATTTGGTCCTCCATTGGGTGGTCTCCTTCTCCAGTTTCTTGATCTTCTTGGTCATCTGAGGAAGAACAGAAAAGTATATCATTGATGTGAAATTAAATTGTGTTTCATTATGTTTTTCTATGGGGAGTTTAATTAATTTATCGAGCAATCTAAAGCATTTGTATTTTCGATGCGAGTCAATTCAGACAAAGCACTAGTCGATAAGCCAATTTGAGCATGTTGACAACACAAATACAGGGGATATTTGAATGGACTGATGGATCCAACTTGTCTCTTACCTTCTCCATCTCTTGTCTGAACGTTGTGAACACCTCATTGCTTTTGGCCAGCGTACTCTGGAACTCTTCAAACTTGTCCATGTACAAAGACAGCTGGGAAACAATCTCGCAGAGGTCAATTACAATTACCAGAGAGACTTGATGAGCTATTACCAAGAATAATATCCTTTCATACTGAACTAGGGCTGGCCCCGATTTGGCCTAAAAAATGAAATCTTGATTTGTTCAAACTAATGGAAAATTTTCGATTTAAACCTCAATTTATTTCAGTTTTTCTCTAAACAAACTAAAAATACCAAAATATATGGTCCACCGTTTGCAGCATCTAAATGAACCCCTTTTTTCTACTGTATAAATGGGGACCGTATCTTTTGCGAGGTAATGTGTCACCGCATCTGTGATCGCCTGTGAAAAATCTCGTATTTTTGAACTGTTTGGCTTTCCATAGTCTGGGCAGCGGTTGAGTGCGACATCCAAGAGAGGGTTAGAGTTAGCTTCTCGGACACGTATAGTATAATGCCACGGCCATGGACAGCCGTTGATTTTGATGATCGCGTCCGCGAGAGAGTTAGGCTTCCCGGACACCTATAGTATAACGCTACGGTATGTGTGGATGTGTGGAGCTCCGTCTGAGCAGCGATTTATTTTAACGTCCGCGTCCGAGTGAGAGTTAAGCTTCTCAGTATAACGCCACGGTGTGTGGCGTTACTAAAACAGTATCACAAGGTTGCAGTGGGTCGTAACTCGTAACCCGCCCCCTCCTTCCCAGAACCCTTGCACAAAACGCATTTTCTAAATAGTGTTCGAATCCCAGCTGAAACAGCGGGTTCACTTGCTCTTTAAGGCAAAACAAATCTGCGGAGTGTAGAACTTTCATAAATCGCGGTTTTGCCGGCATTTCACGAACCGTAGGATAGTAAAAATGCAAATGAATCAATTAAACGGACGAAATGGCCCAGCCCTATACTGAACAATAAGACGTATGGCCAGACAGGTTACCTGTTGCTTGAGCTGCGTCTCCTGCTCCCTCATCAGCTCACACTTGTGTCTGGATTCTGTGGCATCCTTCAGCAGCTGGTGGCATAACAAGATGCTCAGTTACATACAGTTTGACAGAACTCCGCTAACTAACTAGAACTATGCATGTTTTACCTAGTCACTCATTTCAGCAACACATCTTCAGACAAATTGCTGCATGACAATTCCCACAAAAATGATAAACATAAAATGCATTGATTTACATTCTTTTTTTTTCTTCTTGGTATTAAAAACATCTGTGTCAATATTAGCAATCACTAGCACACATGTCAAATTACATTCAATTGATCCATAA
>OOFG01063449.1:0-10000 GCA_900323295.1 Molva molva | reverse complement strand
GTGTGTTTGCGGTGTGTATAGACTGAAGTTGAGGGAAGGAATGTTCGGGAGGGGGATTGGTGTTGTTGTGTGTGGGTGGGGGTGGGGGTTATTATTATATATAAATATAATCTTGCCTGAGATAATCATGAGTTAGAGAAATGCTAGTTGAATTCACCCATCAGTCACTTTCTGTGACTGCCTGTGGAAGGACTGGCTCTTGTTTTTGTATTGCAGTGCGGATTTGGGTGGGATGGAGGCAGATACTGCTATCTATAGCCTTAGGTTTTTGTTTTTGAGGCCACTGCAGGTAGATCAGTGGCCAGTAACAGTCTGAAGCAGCAAGAGTGTTATCTTTAATGGCTGCGTCTATTTATTTGATTATATCTGCTTGCTCTGCATTGAACCTACTTTTACAGCCCGTATGGGAATGGGATGGTGGAGGATGCTGCATTATTGCGACACGGCCAGCGCTAAGATTTTGGTCAGGGCCGCCACCTGGCGGTGAAGACGAGTACTACAGCGTAAAATCCGCCATAACAGCCTAACCTTTGTCAAACTTATTTGTAACTTTTTCACTGCTGCCATTTTGTATTCATCCATCCACTGCTCAGTCCACTCACATATTTATTTTCTATTTGGTCTGTGGAGAAAAGAAGAGGACTAGGCTTATATGGAGTAAAATGTAACAATTAATCAATAAGACTAGTGCAATGGATACATTAACTCGTTCAAGGTCTATCTTACCTGGAAATGTTAATGGCCCTTATGAAGAAGTAGGCTACTCCTAATCCGTGTGTGTCTATATAACAGAATATGATTGTTTTGTGTGAACTATTCATATTTTGTTAGGTTCAGTGAGTTATGGTATGTTCGTTTATTATTGAGGTCATTTCCTGTAGCAGAGACAACCATTGAGGCTGAGGGATCAATACGGTGGATACATTTTCTCGCTCCTCGCCTTTATTCCTCTGATCTATACAAAGACTGAGGGACTTCCGATAGTCGATATATTTGTTATTTTTATATGAGAAAGCACAACACTGTCTTTTTAAGAGGGTAACAGCGCCAAAGTATTATTGGCACAAAGTAGGCCTTAAATGCTTATGCTTAAATGCTTAAACTGCCTGAAATGGTATGGGGGCAAAACAGGGGAAATCAGAAAACCTGTTGATAAATATGATTAATAGACTAGTAACTAGTGTGTGAACATAAAGTATACATAAATACATATGAACAATTCACCATGGTGCACAGATACACAGTTCAATGTATATTACTTTATTAATAAACACATACAACACAGAAATCTATAACTGTCTAACAATAAACCTGACATTGACCAACAAAAAGCAATGTTTGCTTATAGGCCCACAGGATTATTTTGTTTACATAAATGTACATTTATGTATAAAGTATATACTGACAGCATATACTGATATACTAAAAAGGAGATAGTGGTGTAATGTTCTACATTATATGGATGATATAGAACATAAGCCAACAACACTACCTGTTAAGGACAATTGATGTGGAATGATTTATATACAGAGCATAACTCTAATCCCATAATACTCACCCGATATTCCATAGTAGTTTGTCTCTATTTTAACTGTATGAATTCCCTGTAAGTCACTATGGATGAAACCGCCGGCTAAATTATTAAAATAGTGATAGTAACTCCTAAAGACATAAAATGACATGACATAAAACATTTTATTTAAGTTCATTTTCCAAATAGTAACAACGTTTATATGCATAAAGTCTATATTTACAATCAGTAGATGAGGAAGAAAAGTGCTCTAAAATTCATGCTACAGTTTCATGCTGAACAGAGATCAACAGGTTTCTTTCTTTGTAAATAAATAACGTTTTGTGAATAAAGCCCATACTTGGGGATATTTTTTCTTAATGCAAAGATCTACATTCTTTGCAAAGTGAACATGTTCATTGAGTTTGTGTTGAAAGTCTATTCTAGGGGGGACTCGTGTCAGCACAGCAGCCTTCATAAAGAAATACTCTCCAAGTGAAGGCTGACAAGCTAAACATTTCTATTCAAACGTCACCTTAACAACAACATTGTCCTCAAGAAGATCTTGAACGACTACAGAATAAGAGTATTTAACAAAATGCCACTATTTTCCATGGAGGCCATGACATGTCAACCAATCGATTTTTCTGATGCTATAGTCAATTAGCAGTATAGTCAATTTAACTATAAACTAATTCAATAATCATGTAACTATAATTCATAATTTAATTAACAAAGCTTGAGTGGGTTAAGAAATGACACAGACTTTTGACAGCTGGTGCTACTTTTTTTTTAGTGTACAAATGTCATAAACCTTATCAACAAACTATGCACAACAAAAAGTCCAGAATGGATTCTCAAAGCAAGATCTGTTCTCATCTTGTGAGGACTGCTGGTCAACAGATAAACGAGTGGAGGGCGATGCAGACATCAAAAGCTCCTATCAAATCAAGGCTCGCAACGTGGGAATAAAAAAATAAGGTTACCCTCCACATCAACAGAGTCGGTTAACTTAACATAAATGTAAATGTACATTAAAAAAATACCCCATTCCGGTGTATTTATGGGTGGTGGGCTACAGTAGCAGCCGTGGAATGTGATGTGCGCGCAAACACATACACACACACACACACACACACAAAGAATAAGGCCGAACCAATAAATTCATGAATACACAATTAAAAATAAATGAATAATCAGGTTTAGCGGAGAGAGTTGGTAGGCATGCAGTCACACAGTGCCCTCCTCTCCGCCCTCAGAACCAACGTCTCCGTCTGGGCGGGGAGAGAAAATATGAATAATAAATTAATTATAAATTAAATGACAACAGGGTCATCTCCCAGTGTTTGAAAGAAAAATCCAGAGAAATTCATGTAATCTTCATGTCACATAATCCATATCACATTGCCTGGCTTTTCAGATAAATATAGCATGAACAAATGAGAAAACCGCTTCACATATACAGAGTGGAATATGAATCTACTGTTGATGTGTAATTCTTACCCTTGCATCGAGGTTGAAAGCAGTCTTTTTAAGGTCTTGCAGTGCTCTCTGCATAAACTCAAATGCATGGCAATCCACGCATGGGCGACCTAAATAATAAATAAAAAACAGAGACGCTCTGAACGAAGAACATAGTGGGCCTGCTACACTTGCTTATTAGTGAGCCTAGTGAGCAACCCCTTAGACGTACACCTGCCAAATAGGGATAGGCATTGCACAATATCATCTTATGAGCAACCTATGTCACATATCACAATTTAATTGTGACAATATAACAACGAAAGGAATAGCATAAATATTTATAGAAATGTAAAATAGACGTAATGTGTATACGTTGTAGGCTATACATCCACGTACTTTCGGCAGGGATGACGGTCCCCGTCTCCTGTTCAGCATCAGTTGCCCCATAACAGAGAAGCTGGGCCGCCAGGAGAATCACCACCGTCTGATAATACCCGGTTGATGCCATAACGAGAATCACCTAAAATATGTAGACTTAAGATTATTAGTATGGCCCATATATGTAGCCTATACAAAAAAGCAGAATGAACGTCAATGGAAAAATTGCGCCCGTATCTGAATAGCGAGCAAGCCTATCATGCTTTCTTTATACAGAATTGCCCGGTACTACTGTTTAAATAATATAAAAAATGCAATATACAGAGAAATATGTTTTCGAAATTCTACTCACGATTGGTATTTTATGGAAAACGGGGCCTGTACTAAATGGCAACCACTGTCGATTTGTATTGTATAGCTCTAAAAGCGCGCATGCGTATACGAAAACAAAACATTCGTCGCACCTTATTTTAATGAAAGCATCGGAGTCATCTTTCATTAAAAGGAAAAGACTCTTCAACGTTCAAATCTTTACATCAGCAAACATCAACAATATGTTTTACTGCCTTCAAACACATTTCGCTTAACAAAATGACACATTACATTAGGTTTTTCTTTTTGGTCATGGTACCTAAAAGCGTCAATCCAAATTAGATCAAAATGAGAACCGCAGCACACGCCCATTTAATCTGCTGACGTTTGTTACCTTAGTTTAATGATATGTGTGGTGCAATGATACTTGTTTGCAGGTGGTGTCAAAAACTTCCAAATATTTATATATTTTATTATTGTATCAAAGACACTTGCATTCAAAATAGATAATAGTCTGAAAAGCTTCTTCTGAAAAGTCCTGGCTATTTAAATTAATTATCCTATTTACTCTGATTTTTCATTGTGGAAGCAGACAGCGCGTGTGGCTGGTGGTTGTATGCTCGTGTGGGTGGGGTCCTAACTAATGTTTTCTTAGGTGGCCTGTTAAAATGCCCGACCTCAAAGCGCTTCTTTTTCCAAGATGGCGTCGATGAAGGATAGCGACACTGGCCTGTGGCTTCATAATAAATTAGGCTCAACAGACGAACTTTGGGCACCTTCTAGCATTGCTTCTCTCCTAACCGTTTCAGTTATCGACAACATAAGGCTGTGTTTTTCCAGTTTATCGCCTCCGGTGAAGCTGAAACTCCTGCTTGGTATGCTGCATCTTCCCAGGAGGACAGTTGATGAGGTGGGTTGCTATGACTGGCGGTGCAGGGTGAGCGCTTGCTAACCCAGTGTTGCTATGCCTGGCTATACAAAGCGAGTGCTAGCTTAGGTAATGCTGCTACGACTGGTGGTGCAGTGCGAACGCTAGCTATGGTAATGTTGCTATGACTGGCGGTGTAGGGCGAGCGCTAGCTAAGGTAATGGTGCTATGCTGCTCGCTCACACACTGGCAGGAAGCTGTCTGCTAACGTATCGTCACACAGTACTGCGTTGCACCACTGTGAAGCAAAAATGAAAATAACGCATCACCTCCAAGTTACACTATTGCTGGTGAATTAATTACGCCATAATTTGCTTGCATATCCCAACCATTAGCCGGTAATAATAAACAAGCTAGTTAAAACAGCTACGTTAGCTGTATTTGGCATTATGTTGTGGCTGTAGTTAACGTCTTTAGACAACTTATCTGAGCAACAGGCGATTCAGGAGGAAAAGCACATTCGTGTTCATGTTACGCTCCACAGACGTTTTCGTTTGCGAGGGGTTTAATTTAAAAAGGTTTCATGTTTTAGTTTCGCTTGGCGCGGACAGCCTTTACTAACCAACAGCGGTCGTAACGTAACAACTTGCCCGCCAGGATAACCCGCGATAACTGAAATATGTGAACTTTAATTTAGTTATCTTCCCACAATAACAAATGCACGTAAAAACAAATGCATGATTTTCCTCGCCCATACATAAAGTTGTCAGCAAGTTGTCAACTTGTTGATCCTTTACCAGAAATATTTATTTTGCAGAGATGTTATAATCTAAACAGACCTTAATCAAAACACTGCATCAACCCCTAATTTATCCCCCGTGTCGGCAGATGAAGGAAGCCCTCTCGGAGATCATCCAGCTGGCCACGGTGGATTCGGAACCCTGGGTGTTGATGGTGGCTGATATTCTCAAGTCATTCCCAGAGACGGGCTCTCTCAATCTGGACCTGGAAGAGCAGAACCCCAACGTACAGGATATCTTGGGGGAGCTTCGCGAGAAAGGTACGCTTCTTTTTATTTCACACAAAAAACCCAATTGAAACAGTGGTTTATATGAACTAGAGTTGCACCGAACATATGTGTTTTGAACAAAGTGTTCCCGGTTTTGCATTGTAAATTGCGGTTAATGTATTTTCAGAAAACAGGAAGTTAACGACATTACAGTAGGGTAGCTTTGTTTAATCATTTATTTTGAAGATTGTGTTTACAAATGTTTTGAGAAGTCCCAATTGTTGTTATGATTATTATCGGCTTGGGTAAACAAAAATACAACAAAAAAAAGAACACAAAGCATGATTATTCAGCAGTGATGCTCCCACATAGAAAACTATGGCAAGCAATTATAAACCGAAACCCAGGGCTGTGGTCTTCTTATGCCTTCTGGTCATAGTCTGTGTTATCACTCCAATAAACACGAACACCTGTTTTGCAAAGTTTCAATATTAACTCCCTGGAGAAAAATCGCATTTGATTGTTTGGCTACATGACTTTTATATATTTTATGTTTATAATCACATTATTGGCGAGGTTGAATGATGCAAAAGAAGATGGGACACGGTATATAATTGTTAAATGACAAGCTAATAGTCATTACAATTCAACATGCATAATATTTAATACTAGTAAATACTACTGAAACAATAGTTTATACAATTACATGTTTTTTACTTAAAATGTTATTGTTTTGTAAAAGATTGTATTGTAGTTAAATGATATACTACCTCCTGTATCCCACATTCGCTTCCTTTGTTCCCCACGGCCACTTCCTTTGTTCCCCACGGCCACTTCCTTTGTTCCCCACGTCCACTTCCTTTGTTCCCCACGTCCACTTCCTTTGTTCCCCATTTCCACTTCCTGTGTCCCACGTTGACTTCCTGTTCCACCAGTTGGCGAGTGTGAAGCGTCGGCCATGCTGCCACTCGAGTGCCAGTACCTGAACAAGAGTGCGCTGACCACGCTGGTGGGACCCCTCACGCCGCCCGTCAAACACTTCCAGCTCAAACGCAAGCCCAAGAGCGCCACCCTCAGGGCCGAGCTGCTACAGAAATGTACGGCCCTCCGTTTTGGACGAACACACACTCACTCTCACATCTTCTCTCACACATTTTTGTCAGGAGTTCAACATGAATGTGTGTTATACGGTTGTAATGAATGCCGATGCATAGCTATAGATTCATAGCCTGATCCCAGACTGGCTTCTTCGGACATTCTCTCTAGCTCATATCTGCTTCTTTGTTTCCCTATTGTTTTGCTAAGATGGACAATTGTGATCGCTAGTGATGTATGTAAAGGGGGTGCTAACGTTGTCCTCCCCTGTTGTGTTCCAGCCACAGAGACTGCACAGCAGCTGAAGAAGACAGCCGGAGTGCCCTTCCACGCCAAAGGCAGAGGGCTGGTCAAGAAGATCGACACCACAAGTAAGATCAACTGTCCTCATGCAAGAAAACTGTACTGAACGATTTTTCCTCATACTGTGATGTTAAGGTTCCCTCCTGAATCGCAGAGCAGTAAAGACAACCGAAACCCTAATGTTGGTCGAGAGATGAACAATGTCTGACTTTTGATGGTTGATGTTGCTTGCTTTTGATGAAAGTGTTCCCCATTAAACAATGTTAGCACAGTCAAACCTCCTCTGTCCAAACCCAATCGGAAATTAAGGTTTGGTTGCCAAACATGAATGAGTTTTATTCTAAAACCTACTCCCAAGTTTTTAGTTTAAGCTCGCCGGAAATAATTCAATTATAAATGTATATAATGTATCATAAATGGATTATCTGGAAACCCCGTAACATTTCACGCCAGTAGCCTGGGAGTGCGAGACGGTCGGCCTCATCTACGAGTCTTTCCTTAAATAACGAGGAGCCAAACCCCTTGAGGGTGCCCAGCCGTTTTGGATGGAAGAGGTTCTACTGCATTGGTTCATGAGACGCACATCATCAGCGGGTCGTAACCCTCATTCTACTGCATTGGTTCATGAGACGCACATCATCAGCGGGTCGTAACCCTCATTCTACTGCATTGGTTCATGAGACGCACATCATCAGCGGGTCGTAACCCTCATTCTACTGCATTGGTTCATGAGACGCACATCATCAGCGGGTCGTAACCCTCACGGTTTGTTCCCCCAGCTCCTCTCAAGGGGATCCCCAAGGCTCCGTTCCGCAGCCCCACCACGCCCAGTATGTTCAGCCCGCCCAGTAACCGCACCCCCATCGCCCCGCCACGCACGCCGCTGCGCAAGGAGAGAGGAGTCAAGGTCAGCATACACACGCAGGACACAACACCACTGTGAAGGAAAAGTGCAGGGGCGATTCATGAGACGGATGCTGAAGCATGTATCTGTTTGTCCCTTGTTTTTGTGGTGCTCTGTTTTCCTTAGTGGTTCCTTGTCTGTTTTTGTGGTGCTCTGTTTTCCTTAGTGGTTCCTTGTCTGTTTTTGTGGTGCTCTGTTTTCCTTAGTGGTTCCTTGTTGGTTTTGACATGCACTGTTCTATAATTGTGTAGCCTTGCACTTGTACTGGTTTGCTATCTTGGCCAGGTCTGCCTCGGAAAAGAGATTGTAATCTCAAGGGACTTCCTGGTAAAAGAACACACATTTCACATTACGATGCAAACATTTCATTACAAATGACGGTACATCATTACCTTACATTACACATTGCAAGTACAAACCCAAATAATACACATAACAATACCCACATTACAATACAAGCATAGCATTAGAAATTGTGCATTGCATTACATATTGGACTATCTGCATTACATATCACCATACATGCATAACATTTCTCTCATATTTACCATGGTCATTTATATCGTTTGTATTCTTTCATCACACTACCGAGCTTATAGTTGTACATTTCTCCAAAATGTACCCTTTTAAAATAACAAGTTATTTCGTTTTTTTTAATGGAGTCCGATGCACAAGGGCCTGGACAAAACCTAATCATGATTCAATGTTCTTCACGCTGGCTCCACAGAATGTAGAACTAAGGCTACCAGCTTGCACCTGTGTATACCTGTGCTGTGAACGCAGTGTAGTACGTAGATGGAGAGACTCGTGGGGAGAGAGTATTTGGAGTGTAAAGGTTGTTCTGAATCTCATCCGATCTCATCTTTATGTAATGACGCCGTTTTGTATCTCAGTTGCTGGACATTTCAGAGCTGGACATGGTGGGCGCCGGCAGAGAGGCCAAGAGAAGAAGGAAGACGCTGGGTAATTGTCCACCAAATACATTTGATCTCATATAAATCGTTCATTTATAGCACCTTTATTAAGTGTTTACATGTGAATTTGCAGGTATTATCTTCCAGGGGAAGGAAACGTTGTGTTGGGTCAGCACCTGGTGGTGTATTGAGCATCTCTTGTGTATTGGGTCAGCACCTGGTGGTGTATTGAGCATCTCTTGTGTATTGGGTCAGCACCTGGTGGTGTATTGAGCATCTCTTGTGTATTTTGTCAGAAATGGAGGCGGGTGAGAAGGCGTCCAAGGAAGATGCGGTGGTGGAGAACGCCACCCCAGACTACGCCGCCGGCCTGGTCTCTGCCCAGGTGAGCCTCCTCCTCGCCGTCCTCCCATCGTGTGGTTGATTCCTTCACTGCTGCTCTGGTTCATTGTTGTTGTCTGAACTGTACTTTACTGTTCATTTGTTTCTGCTGTTATATTCAGTTTGTCAATCAAGTACATTTACATTTTATTTGTATAGCTCTTATTCACAGTTACAGTCTCTACACAGGCCACATTTGATGGAGCCGTCTAGTCCTTAATTTAGCTTTTTTCCTTCCTTTCTGTTTTCTCTTCCTTTTCACTTCTGTTATACTTATAGTTTTTCTCCCGCAAGGCCATCTTCTGACTTTCCTTCTTTCCCTTTTATCTGGTTCTGAATCCTTTGTCTCCACAATGGAAACACCTCCCACTATACTGTGCTGATGGACTCCTGACCGTGTTTCAGAAACTGGGGGCACTGAACAGCGAGAGCGCCCTCCCCTCCACCAGCTACCTGCCCGCCACACCCAGCATGGTGCCTTCCTCCTCCTACATTCCCAGCTCAGAGGCCCAGCCAGGTCAGACACACACACGCATAACATGCATACACACATGTAACACACACGCACAAAATACACATGCACACACGCATCACACCATCTCTGTCATAGAGCTGGATCGTATGTTCTAGATCCGTGTAGCTTTTACTATTTCATCTATTTTACAATATACTTGTCTATTATAATACCCAGCAGCCAATTCTATTATAATCTTAGCAATTTGTAGTCGTTTAACTTCATCACATAGCGTTCCTCTGTCGGGGCGCTTGAGGACCTCCGCAGCGACCCGGCTGAACCCAAGACTTTGTTTGTTTTATTTTTGTTAGCCAATGCCGGCGGTTCGGGCCGGGACGCCCTGCAGTC
>OOFG01063445.1:0-10795 GCA_900323295.1 Molva molva | reverse complement strand
GGTCCTAACCCAGACCGGTCCTAACCCAGACCGGTCCTAACCCAGACCGACCGGTCCTAACCCAGACTGACCGGTCCTAACCCAGACTGACCGGTCCTAACCCAGACTGACCGGTCCTAACCCAGACTGACCGGTCCTAACCCAGGGCGACCGGTCCTAACCCAGGGAGACCGGTCCTAACCCAGGGAGACCGGTCCTAACCCAGGGAGACCGGTCCTAACCCAGACTGACCGGTCCTAACCCAGGGAGACCGGTCCTAACCCAGACTGACCGGTCCTAACCCAGACTGACCGGTCCTAACCCAGACTGACCGGTCCTAACCCAGACTGACCGGTCCTAACCCAGACTGACCGGTCCTAACCCAGAGAGACCGGTCCTAACCCAGAGAGACCGGTCCTAACCTAGACCGGTCCTAACCCAGAGAGTGGCCTTAGCCAGGTAGTAAGCGTGCCCGGTTTGCTCAAGACACTTCAGATTGATTTGGGTGTCATAGAGAACCATGTTCCACATGGTCTGAGAGTCCTTGCCTTTTGGCAAACTGCAAGCTGGAGGTAAATATGCTTCTTAGAGAGAGCAGCCTAGAGCAGCTTTCTTCTAGCCACTTTACAAACATGCGCTGTCAACAGCAATGTATAGGTCTGTACATTTCCACATCATGTAACGCAATGTTCCACCGGTGGACTCCACTCAAGGTATAAAAATCAAAGGAAACAGGATACACCTGTGCTCAAATTTCATGTCAAAGAGGTCCGAATAAATACACGAAAGTTTACGAAAAGTTGGTCTACAAACTTGTACATAAATGAAGGAACTAATTAATTGAATCCATTTTAGAATATGTCTGTAATATAAGAACATCCAATACCTAGCTTCACCCTGGCTTCAGAAATTTCCACTTCCCATTTGCAAATTTAAATGACCATTGAGAAACCTGAAATACAACATGGAAACCCCCAAAGGCTAACTGTTCGCTTTTAGGCAAAATCAATTTCAGAAATGGTTTTGACCATTTGTTCTTGATATGTCCGACCTCTTGCCCAAATACAGATACAAGACTGAAGACACAAAATAGCAGACAAAGCTATGTAAAATTATAGTATAACCATGCTGATCAAAATATGTACGGTCCTTTTCAATAGTATTTTCCTAATCACAATGTTTACATTAAATTGTAAAAGTCTCCTTACAGACTCAAACTTTGAGTTCTAACAAACTGTAGTAATGAGTGTTATACAATAAGTAATATAACTATTGTAAAAGATCAAGCTTACCTTTTTTCTCAAGTAAGAGTTGGATGTTTTGAGCAGCTTCTCCACTTCTCCAGCCAAGTCACGGCACATCTCTGAAGACCCCATACAGCCCAGAGTGCACAAAGCCAGGCCCTGGACGTATTGTGTACTATGATTCAGATCACTGAGGGTGAAACGAAGAGATTAATAAAGAGTCTGAACAAGTGTCTATATTTAAAGGTTTTTGAGAGAATAAACCAAGGACAGTAGATATGAGATTTGGTCTAATGTAGGGGTGATGGTAGCTACTTTGTTACCTTTTTTATTTGGTCCAGTTTTGCAAAGTAAAAACATATATTTTATATTTGGAATACAATACTATGTCATCATAAGGATTTTTTGAAAGGTAAACATAACTTTGTTAACTCATACAACTCAATAAAATGGAAAAAAATGCGGTCGATCAGGTTTTTCATGTATTGGACAGACATCCAGACGGACATCATACGTCGATCCAGGCTTGTTTAATAATGCCTTTGTTCTAAAACAGAACTATATGTGCTCCAGTTGAGATTGCATGCTATAAAGAATGTAACTTCACACAACCAAGGAGACATCTAGTTGAACTGGATGTAGTATGCACAAATGTGTCTGCCTACATATTTCAGTCAGACTGACAACATTTTCTGTAACGCTCATAAAAAACCTGTTGCTCGGAGATAAATTGATGTCCCTGATAGTTTGCACACACTCAGTCTTTAATTGAACGATTTATTCAAAAGTCTGATTTCCGAGACGTAGAAGACCAGTGAGATATAGATCAGGTCTTGTGTTGAATATGTGGGGTTAGGCTTGGGCGGTATCACGGTATACCATGGTCTTTAGAAATACCGAAGGTGTTACTCAATACCGCCAAAAATACAGACGCTCCTCTTTCGATTCAACTGTTTTCCTGAAATCTTATTAATAATGTTTTTATTATGAAAATATATATATATTTTTTTTAAATAAAACTGAAATAGGTTTGTTGGCCAACGATGAGAGGCTGCCACAGGTAGCTGGAGTTCCCCCGCGTTTGTCAAGTTTTACAATAATGACCTGCTGCCAGAAGGTCCCGACATCTAAACTGAAAGTGACATACGGCAGCATGGCGATGCTGTGCTGGTGTTCAAATAATCACACATCTCAGCAGCGGTTTATGTAGTTTGAAAGTATATATTTGTTCAAGTAAAAAAAAGATTGAATATTCAACAGATATTCATGCTCCGAATTACAGCGATCTGACGCGGGGAGTAAAGACACGATCAACAGTATGAGTCCCGAGGCAGTAGCGGCGTATATCTGCCGACGAGACAGGGCGTCCAAGCGAAGCCGTCGGGCAGCAGCACTCCTCTCCATAGAACCATCCTTTGGCTAATATTTCTACACAATAGTCGAATTACAAAGTTACCAGCCCCAAACAACAGCCTAGCTAAAATGCAATTAACACGGATACGTCTCACGTTTCTAAATGTTCCCAATAGATATTACATTCAAATCGCTGTTTCGAAGGGTTTCCCACCAGCTCTACAACAGTGAAAAGCAGGTAAAAAAGGTGTGGCCAGTGGAGCTCCGGCGTGGGTGTAACGCAATTGGACCATATAAAATACAGGTTCAACTGACTTAACATAGACTGTATATAAAACAGGTTAAACTGACTTTCCATATGTGTACATTGGTGAACACTATCGCAGACTTGTAATTAAAAAAACGAGTACACAAGTAGGGCTACTCGTTGAGATTTGTCTTAGTAGGCTAATTTCATATAAGACAGACAGCATTGTAGGCTAGACAATGTCAAACATGCTAATGAATTCTATCCCCAACTCAGCTTTTACACAAATACCGTCATATACCCCGGTGAAATGGTATGAAGGTATAAAAAAATGTATACCGCCCAAGCCTATGTGGGTTGGAAATATACTTACTTCTTGATGCAATTTGTCATGAGTAGATGCACATCCTGCCTCTCATCCAGCAGCAACATGGCCCCCAAGTAGCCTATTCGCTTATCGGTAAACTTTTGCGATGCAATCAACTTCAGGCACTCCAGCTGGAAAATGTGTGTGAACAAAATGGAGATTTTCCAAAAAGGCGTGACCGTGTGATCAAATCTTTGCAAAACTGAATGCATTGATGGAAATAGGACGATAAGGACTTTTTGCATACCTGCCCAAAGTGCGCTGGGTAGCCCAACATGTGCATATAGAGAAGCTTAGCAACATTCCTGCAGCGATATGTATTGTCCTCCTCTCTGAAAGATGAGCGGATGGCAGCACACTCTTTTTGGATCATCTCACGCTCCTCCGCCTGTGTACGGGCTGTCCGGATGGTCCGGATCAGCTCCCGCAGTCTGATCGGAGCTGGCATTCTCTGGAAAACATAGGGGGGAGACTTAGAACAAACAGTACCGTGGGTAACATGGATGCTGGTTGATTCAAATTCTTGTGGGGAAAACTATTTGCACAAATTGGAACAGGTTGTTCTTTCAAAGTACATACCATTATTTAACATAAGATAAAAACATGTCTGCAACCACTGAGTGGGAACATAATACAACTTGAAAGCACTCAAAGACATTATATCTTGAAAATATACATTTGTCAATGTATAAGTTCCTCTTCCCCGACCTACAGTATTCAAATGTATGCAGTGAACAAGCAGGTGAAATTCCATTCCAATGCAGCGAAGCTTAAGACAACGCAGGCTTGACACGAGATGGTTAAATATTAATAAGAAGCACATGCAGGGGAGTGAGATTAGATTCTCCTGCACAAAGTCCCATAAAGTCCTGCATCTGAGAAATCATACCATGCCAATTTCCAGAAGATAAAGCATACAGAACTACTACTACTACTATTACAACTACTACTACGGATAACATATTATACAAGTATTACTTGTATTATTTGTCATCTCATTTTTAATCAGGGATCAGAATACTTCACACATTTTTAACAGAGATTGGTGGGAAATTAACATTACCCACTTCCAAAGTTCAATAATAATGATGACCAATATGGTAGACTTCTACTTAGAAAAATGCTTGGTTTGATCAAAAACATTTTGATAGCTTGCAGCATATAGGCCATTACAGCAAAAGGGAGTAATTACTTTCTAAACAAAACTATTTTCCGCATTAGGTGTGCAGAACAAAATTAATTTACTTGCCAAGGGTAGACACCCTAGACAGATGTACTTGACAAACCCCAGGATATATCTTGCGTTCTTTTAACTACTGTACAGTGGCTCTCTTTATTACTAGTATAACATTTGTGCTATACAATAAAGTAATTCAAATCCATTTAAACAGGGAACCAACTTAAAGTTGCAATACGTAACATTTCAACAAGCTTGTAGCTTAAAATGACCTGGACATATCTGTAGTCAATGCTGATTGAAAGTGACTTCAATAATGTTATCAATATAAATCACAGCATATTACTGATGTATTCATAAAAAATGCTGTCCTACCCGTACCTTTCTCATTGTTTACATGCCATGGTGCATCGCCATATTTCTAGAGTAGCCTAGAACCTCCAAGAGGACCTGATCTTATCTTAGGATCGCTATATTACTTGTAAGCTATGACCTATAGTTTACAGACAAAATAACTAAATAAATACCATGTATAACTCTATCAAGGAACCTCATAACGTGACTCGTGGCTACTAAATTGCAATCAGCAACCTCACAGCTAGAGGCCACTGAATCCTACACACCTGTCTCTTAATTTGTCTTTTAAAAAAAAGACCAATTAAGAAGCACCAAAATTTTCTGTAAACTTGCAATGACCGCCTGCATTTTAGAAGCATATGAGCATTGGAATGTTAGTTATGTTTTTTATTTTTTTCATTGTTTGGTAATTAATCGTGAAATGATTTGTCATTTGGGGAGACATTGTTGTATTTGCAACTGCCACCATCTTTCTCATGCCAGACATGGAAAAATGTTTTCATTAGCATAGGTTGCGGTTAATTGACGTTGATTGAGGACTTTCCAGTACTTCAACTCTCTTGCATCCTCTCAATATGGCTCAAACAAAAGACCTCACGATACGATGCACGATTCTGATGTAGGAGCCCCATAGAACGAACATTGGTCATATTTCTTCAAACAAAAGTGTCATGATGAAACAATGCTTTTGCATCTTTAATAATAATAGATGGGGATCTACAAGGTTTACAGAACTAATGAAATCGAATGCAACATTTTGTTAACAACAGACACCAAATCAACAAATATGATGCCGTGCATCAAGTGTGTCTAGTGTGGCAGGCTAGCTGATGCACTGTTTGAGGCCTAATGCACTGCTGTGGTAACACACAGCAAACATAGGATTTTGTCGGTATGAGTGTTGAGCTAAAAATTGAGAACTACATGTCCTGTTCATTTACTTTTCATTTGCTTTGGCTGGGATAAACTTATTTGAGAAATGTATTTTAAGGCGAGTAACACAAAGAATACTAGGGATTACGTAATTAAACAAGGGATAAGAATGGGTGTCGACCACGGATTTGTACATTAATAATAACGTATTAAATGAACAGTCTCAACATCCAGGCCCCACACCGTGCCCGTAATCAACTGTTCGTTACCGTTACAAAAGGCAGATCTAGCATCTCCTGGTTGCTAAAAAAAACATGATAACATTAAAGTTCCTTATTCTACGTCCACGGACAGATCACTAAAAAAAAAAAAATATATATATATATATATATGCTAATGTGAGACTATTTAAAACTTTTCATAGACACCAGGAAGCTAACCGCTTTCGGTTAAAAAAGGTGATCGAAGTGAAGGGGTATGCACACCGCAAGTGGATTAAAGTTCAGGGAAAAAGCAATGAGCCTATTCAGTATTTGGGCAGCAAACACATAGGGGACACTCACCAAGGTCATTTGGTCTCTGTCTTGCAGAACACTCTGCTGTATAGTAACTGTATATTACAGGTTACTAGGTTACGTCTGTCCTGCTATACAGCAGGACAGACATCCTCCAGATTTCTTGAAACCTACAATGGCTGTCAGTCTAGGTCAGTTGGTCACACCAGAAGGGCATATTTGTCACCAAACACAACATAACTTACATAACACATTCACCTATGATAAACCTAGCCCTCAACATTTTTATTGCAAGAAAAAGGGGCAACAGCTGTCCGATTCGGATATCAACTTGCCATTCCCTTGAGACTGAGACCTAGCCTACACTTCCTGACAACCAGTGGCTAAGGGGAAAAACATGCCACACCTTTCATGTACCACAGGGATGGCTTAAACATAAGGTATAATATTAGACAGGAAATGTAATGGAAATTCCAGGAGAATACATAAGTGCATAATATATTGCTTTATTCGATTGCATATTGAAGGGAAACCAGCTAGGCTGCAATAATGGTCAATCATTCAAATAGCAAATTACATTATTTGATTCTAGCCCTTGTACACAAGTCTCTGAGTAATAGCAAGAGTTGCCTCAATGAGGAAACAACATATGTGATCTGGGTACAAACTAAAATGTATCCTTTTAATTCAAGTAACAAAACATGTCTTATTATCTTTGTTGTGCTTTTTTCCCCAATGCAATCCACAATGTTTACACAGGAAGTCAAGCCTTTAGGCATAATACGTTGTGGAACCTAATGCAAATCGGTACAACCACTGCCATTCTATGTCATCACCCATACGTCCAAGTCCCATTAAATTGCAAACTTCCTATTTGCTACCTGGCTTCCTTAATACTGGAACGATTGTCTTTACCGAAACCAATTCCTCGTCCACTTGAAGATGATAAGTTAAATAAACCCCTTACTAAAGAGATGTTGTCAAAATTAACCTTACAAGCTAATCAAAACAAAATGAACCTAGGTTGTCAATGAGCAATGCCCACCGTTGCTCTCTTGTGAGCCCGTAGTTGTCAACCTCAGTAAAAAGTTAAGACGATCAGATATTCGTTTTATATTATGCTCGCTTAAAATACCTTTTTAATATATAATACAAAACATCACAGACGTCGGGGACATTAGATGACGAACTATTAAGAAACTCTTAAGAAGACACGTAAAGGCTGTTGTTGCATAGCTAGTACGATAGCTGGCCTTGTATGTGGCTTAATTTGATACCATTTCAACAGTTTTTGCACCAGTAGTGAATAACCATTTCAGACTGGGCATGACACATGAACCCAATTGTCGATTGATAGTGGTATGATGAATTTGAGGCCTTATTGAAGCATTTGACTTAGCAAACTAGCAAGATTACTCTGGCAAATGTTAGCTAGCTAGCATCTTGTCTGGACGTTAATATTATTAAAACACTGATGTGGACAAATAGCTTCTGTATCTTGTACTAGATTACTAGTGTGTGTCAGACCCATGTCTATCCTTGGATGTTGTCATCAAAATCAAGTCATGTTGAGTATATTTTCCCCTCACCCTGGTATCCCAATGACCATATTGCCACACTAGTTAGCCTTGACTTTACATTAGCCAGCTATATAGCTAGCATCGCTACAAGGCTTGCTAACCCTGCCAGCTAGTCTTAGCTGCTGACATACCCCCGGTGTGAACTGACTGGGCTGCGACTTCCCATGTAGAGCCTACAGCAAAGTTGTCAACATCATACGACACAAATTGTCAATGATTCGTCTTCGTGTTACATTAAGTTTGTATATATCACCCCCACATATATTCTTAAATTATACTTACTAGCCGTGGTGATACCAGAAAATGACTGGGACCTTATATATTAGCAACGGAGGGAGGAACAGACTAGACATTCAAAATGGTGGTTACTCTAGCCTCAGCACATCTACCGCAGGCGGAGGGTTACACCAGATCACAGATGTTTTTCAAACAGGCGGACTCGCCTTTCTACGTTCTTGGGAACTTTTACGTTACAGTAGCTTGTACATGGAAGAATTCTTTGCCATCTCTGATTAAGATCTTCACTTGATATGATATATTTCATGGGAGAATATGGGTAACATATATATGTTTTGTTGATGATGTGATGTATTCAGTGTTTATGCGCATCATTATGATTTGTGTCTTTGCTAGCAAGCGATGTGAAACGGTATGACATCGACTGGAATGGGCTAACGTTAGGCTAACTAACATATGCTTTCTGATCGTCTAACTGATATGTATTTTATGGTCGCTTCATTGCTTTTATTCAATAGCTGGCTATTCATATCCTCATTGTTTTAGTAATGTCATCACGGCGTTCTACAATATAATGTGGAAGATGAATTCTGATTTTCGTTCGTTCAACGCCGCGGATGAATAATAATCCCGTATCAACGTAGTGCTGCGGTTGTACGCAATTACTCGTGGCAGCGGTGACGACTGCACGCAATATTACGACTATGAAACTGTCTATGGTTATACGATTAGCGGGCGCCACCTTGTGTAGTGACCATGCTATTCAAGTTAATGATGAGCTGGATGACCAGGATACTTGCGTCTTGAGCTGCGAAGTATGTTGCAATTATTACTGACCTGCTGTATAGAGGCCTACCTAAGTACAGATCGTCCGCATGATCCCCGATACGCGGTATATTTTAATTTATAAAATAAATGTGTATTCAATGTTCACTCATACAATACTGGACCTCATATACTGTGTGAACGGCGCGAACTGTACTCTGATTTCTCTGTTAGGTTATATTGTCAGGTTTGTGTAAATATATTGCTTGTCAGCGTAATATATATACGTTAGGCCTACATCGCAGTTAAGTTGTGTCCCATTGTGTTCAGCGCTTAGCTTAATCAAAAAACGAACCCACAGAAAGTTAACCATGCCGATTATTTATCTGGCAGATGGATCCTCAATGAATTTCAAGGTATATATTTATCACAATTGCATACCGCCGATGTTTGATTGGATATCCCAGAATTCACCGCGGCGAGTGGCTATACGTTAGAGATCAGCTGAGAACGTGCCTCCCTGCAGTGAGTGCATTGGCAAAGGGACAGCGACTGGATATGGTGGTGGCTCTATGCTGTTTGGTGTCTGCTCGGGCTTACGTAGTAGCGCATCGTTATTATTGATGTTGGCTAGATGGTTTGGATCACACAATCTTTAGTATCTACGGTGCCAGAATGTAACTACCTTTTATATAAGGTTTTGTATTTTCTGCTTGTGTGTTTTCTCACCCACTCGCAGCAGTGCGCGTTTTTAGCTGCCTCAGTAGACCGGTTGTTTTGATTTTTTTTCTATATTACTTTGGTACCCTTTTTCAAAGGGGGTTCGGAACTATCTGAACTGGTTAATATATCGGTCGATGATAGGTGGAGATTCGTTTTTTAACCGGGAGTGGACAATAATATGTCCAGGCGAAAACAGACCAACCCCTTCAAAGTTAATTGTAGGTATCCCAGGTATTGTCTAAAATCATTTTACTTACCATCATCAATAGTGCATGTCAATAAGTAGCAATGTTGTGTTTAACAAATGTGTCGTTCAATTGTGGCACTCATGTGGCCTGTGGAAAATGTTCCCACATGTAATAGACGGCATCGATGAGACCTCTCATGTAGTCGTTTGCATAACGTTAGCATCAATGCTGTGGATGGGTATATATGTTTATTATTATATTTCTCATGTAATCTGCAAACTTGATATTTTTTATTGGCTGTTCAGTTGCGCTTTATGGATAATTGGTACGCAACTTTTGACATGGATGGACAAACTTTGACTCCAATAGATGTAGCATTGTGATTTATTATTATTGATTTATTTATCTTTTTCAATACAGATTAATTGTAATACTTGTATGTACTACGATTTGTCTTTACACATATATACAGTAAGGGTTGACTCTTCATTTTAAGGTTGTTGTGGCTTACTTACGGTTTCATATTGCGACGGCACAGCAATATGGCATAAAGGTATAGTGGCTACGTTAAATAAAAAGATGCCCCCTTTACCCTGAAGTTAAGATGGACATTAATGGTTGAAGATGCAGAATTCAAGGGGATTGGCTTTTCTCATACTATATTGAATGCTGTCATTTAGTTATTGCCATGATGACTGAGAACTCTTGTTTTTTTCTTTTTGCTGTAGTCATATTATTGGCTTTGGTATAGGCATACTCTAAACCATCTCTGCAGCACTTATTATGACACTAAAGTCTGTAAAATGTCAGTGTAGTATAGTGTAATGTAGTTGCTTATTGTCGACAGTCCTACTGTCTAAACATAGTGTGAAGGAGGTGTTGAAAAACATCTTGCACCTGTGGCTGCCGTAATCCTAAGGGTTAATAAGATCAGCCGCTAGGATAACACTTTACACACAGTAGAGTGAGAAGACCCATGGAAGGATTTGGTAGCCTGCAACACTTGTAAACCGGTTTCATCTCATTGTTGGTTGAAGAGCTCTTATCAATCGTATATGTCTTGGGTTTGAATCAAACCATTGTGTTGTGAACATCAGCTTGGCTACGATTATTTTACCTTTCGTCCACATGAAATGAATTCACAGGGCTGGCCCCGACTGACTGACAGACCAGACAGGCAGCGAGACAGT
>OOFG01063443.1:0-14530 GCA_900323295.1 Molva molva | reverse complement strand
GCAAACACAGGAAACAGGTGCAGACAGCACAGCTGGGCCATACATCACTACATTTATACTAAAGAATATCTTCTAAAATGTTGCATATGTTAGAAAATGTTATAATTGTACAACTAATGAAAGCCTCTACCTCCTTGATCATCATATTCACAATAGTGATGAGCAGTATACAGTCACTACCAAACATAGGTATTGGCATCATATTTTCATGTTCCATTTTGACAGAGGGCCCAGCTCTAAGTAGGTAAGAGAAGACCATTGGTCCCATTACAAGAGGCCCTTTTTAACCGACCATTTGATTAGCCATAAATAAAGAATACTCCATTGATTGACACTCCCCAATCCCCTCCATGGTGGACTGGAGGGGATCTGTCCATCTTACATCTAGATATACACTCCTAGTTGTGACATCACAAGTCAAAACTGTTTGAAATGTCATGACTAATCAACGTCGGGCGTGGCAAAACAGGTACTCTTTAAAGCATAAATAAAGCAGCCTGCTGTGGTTTCACGTGTCAGTACCTCCAGACGGGGCAGCACTCTCCTCTGTTTCCGAGCCAGAATGAGGCACTGGCCCTGGGGAAGGTGTCTCCGCCCTCAGCCGCCTCTCGAAGCTGAACTCCGGCAGCCTGGGAGCCTGGGGCCGTGTCTTGCGGGCCGGGTTCATGAAGTAACAATACGCACAACGGAAAGCTGAACAAACGTGGGAGGAATGTGAACAAGACAAACAACAAAGCAAGAGATCAGCTTTGTCACACACATCTACCTAAGAGCTAACCCACTGATCCACTAGTGTTTAAATGGTAAAATATGTAACATTTCCTCATAAAAACGACTAGACCCATGTTTTGTTGTTTTTTTTTGTCTATTATATAGTCTATGTTTAATCAGTTGAACCTGTATTATATAACCTATGTTAATTCAGTTGAACCTGTGTTATATAACCTGTTAATTCAGTTTACCCTATCTTTTATAGTCTATGTTAATTCAGTTTAACCTATCTTTTATAGTCTATGTTAATTCAGTTTAACCTATCTTTTATAGTCTATGTTAATTCAGTTTAACCTATCTTTTATAGTCTATGTTAATTCAGTTTAACCTATCTTTTATAGTCTATGTTAATTCAGTTTAACCTATCTTTTATAGTCTATGTTAATTCAGTTTAACCTATCTTTTATAGTCTATGTTAATTCAGTTTAACCTATCTTTTATAGTCTATGTTAATTCAGTTTAACCTATCTTTTATAGTCTATGTTAATTCAGTTTAACCTATCTTTTATAGTCTATGTTAATTCAGTTTAACCTATCTTTTATAGTCTATGTTAATTCAGTTTAACCTATCTTTTATAGTCTATGTTAATTCAGTTTAACCTATCTTTTATAGTCTATGTTAATTCAGTTTAACCTATCTTTTATAGTCTATGTTAATTCAGTTTAACCTATCTTTTATAGTCTATGTGCTTACAAGCCACAATGGAGCTCCACTGGCCACGCAGTTTTTTTCTCTGCTTGTAACTTTGTAAACACTTTGTAATCCTTAGTTAAAAGTGGATCACTGATGGAGCACATGAGGAATACAGCAGGAATGGAACGTGTGTGTATGGAGATAGTACCATGAGTAAATAATCTGTTTAGTTACCTATATATTCAAACTCCTCTTTCAGAGCCATCCCATTGTGAGAGAAACAGTGCTGGCAGATGAGAGCATATCTGGAAACACACAAAGACAATGGGTTAGCATTATTTAAACCATCCTGTCTTCAGCGCTCGTTCAGCTCTCATCTGCTGGATTATGTTTTTTCAACCAAAATGAGTCCATTAGCAATGTCGTAACTTGCCTGGTTAATTGTATATTTGGTGAAGGTAAAGAAGCTACCCTGATCCATGCTCACCTGTTCTGTGGGCCGTCCCCCACCAGGTACTCTATGACCCGGTCCACTGCACCTCGCTCTCTGGGCAGGACGGGCCTGGCTAATGGAGGCCCGGGAGGGTGCAAGCCTTGGGGAGACAGGATCACTGACACACAAACTACACTCTTATATTCTTAGAAATCTCTGTCTACACTAAGTTTTTCTTGAGTCTAATGTCGTATTCCTATAGCTACTACTCAGCACCCAGGACCTGAGGTCAGCAGCACCACTCCAAATCTGATAGTATGCCTCCATTGTTCTCAGCCTCACTTGTAAGTGGCTTTGCATAAAACGATGTGCTACGTAATGTTTGTATATTCTGTACTGTTCTTTGTTCTTTTTTAATGGCACAAGCCAACCGTGGATGGATTGAAAGCCTACCTTCCCCTGGTATGGGGGAGCAGGGCGTCCGGGGTGTGGCCCCCCCATGTGTGGACAGAGCAGATCTCTCAGGAGGACCCCCTGGAGCTGGGAGAGGGACACATCCTGGTGTAAGGGGAGACGGCACCAGGAAACACACAGACCTAATGGACCCTCTTCTGTGGTGAGACAGCTCACATTCACAGAGAAAAAACTAAAGTAATACAACTTACTAAAACTCACAAACAAGACCGAAGGAGCCACTGGGTGGGAGCGTCACCTGAGAACGCTGAGAGTCGGGGGGTATCATGTGTCCAAAGGTTGGGGCGTTCGGAAAAGAGTTGCATCAGTTGGGGAGGGGGAACTGACTGGTGCTAATGGTATTTGGTTACCCTGTATCTGAACAACCAGAACCGGAGACTTGGGGTGTAAGGGTTAGGGCAGGGAGTTCTAAGTGAACACGGTTCTCTGTGTTAAATGGCACAAAGTGGACTGCAGCTGTGGTGAGTGGTGACCTTCGTGTCATGGGAATCCACTATGTCGAATAAAGGAGCGCATTCTAACCCTACGAAGACAGGGTGTGCGCACAATTCTTTACATTGGCAAATAAATATTAATATGATTTAGTCATGCACCTTGGTCATAAACACAAAACTTTGTCTTCCTTTTCTGTGACATCTGGGCATGTACCCGTGTGGGCAATCCCTTACCCATGGGTGCTGCGCCCGGGGCCACTGGAGGGGGAGTCATCACCGCCATACCGGCCGGGCTCACCATCAGCCTCGTGGCCACGCCTCTCTGCCGAATCTCTGAGGTGAGGGCAGCAAAGCTGTCAGCAGCGGACCGAGACAAGCTGTTCCACTTCATGATGAAGCGACTCAAAGGGAAATGCCTCATGGCTACTGGCGTGTTGATGCACTTTAGTTTTTACTAACCTCTACTGTGTGGATGCATGGTTCTACCTTCCTATTGGTTCTACTGTGTGGATGCATGGTTCTACCTTCCTATTGGTTCTACTGTGTGGATGCATGGTTCTACCTTCCTATTGGTTCTACTGTGTGGATGCAGGGTTCTACCTTCCTATTGGTTCTACTGTGTGGATGCATGGTTCTACCTTCCTATTGGTTCTACTGTGTGGATGCATGGTTCTACCTTCCTATTGGTTCTACTGTGGGTGGATGCACGGTTCTACCTTGTCCTGGTCGTGGAGTCATCTGGGGACGTACTGGAGTTGACTCCAACTCCTACACAAATATATGAAAAACATCTATGATCATGTGTCTAACATGTGTTCCCCTATTCCCGCCTGTGACCGTGTTACAATGCCAGAGATACAAGAGACACCAATACTGCACTATACCACTACCAAATCCATCCCATCCGGTAGGTGTTTGAGTAACGCTGTGGCACACGCGTTATCATAAAGTAAGGTCCTGCTGAACACCATCTTGAGTGGGTGTTGGATATAGTGATTTAAATAGACAGCTCACTGCTTTCTTCTTGGCCTCTGGGTCAAAGCGTTCTAGGATGAGCTTGGCATTCTTGTAGGTCTCCGTTTCCATCACTTCCTCCAGCTGAAAACAAAACACTTTTAGCTCCACCTCAAGCTAGACATTTGGGTTCTGCGTTGAAAAAGAAATGATTTTATCATCTGCACTCTCTCATTAAAACAAAACACTCTACTAGTGCATCATACATTTTACACTGTTTGTTACTAAATGACTTAGCCTTTTGGCATACAACCAATTAATTTGGGTGTTGTGACTTTATTTGACACATTACCTGCAGTGATAACTATAAGAATTTGAAAGAAAAAGTCTTGTCAAAACAACAACATTGTACCCCCTGCAAACAGAACAACCCCACTAGCACCCATTCACAAGCTCTGATTAGGTTCTCATATACTTACAATCTTTCTTTTGGACACTTTCAAATCTTCTAATTTATCATCTGAAAGTAGAAATAGAAACAATGTGACAAAGTATCTCACCACTGGTCAAATGGGAACTCCAGACCTGCCTCAGTAATGGTTAGGACAGTGTGGTATGGCATGGTAAAGATAGCAACCCACACCCAGTTTACCATGGGAGATCTTTCAGTGTATTGAGTATTTTATGAGTCAGTGTGACTTCTAGGCATAATAAGCCTTGCCTTCAGCCTACACCTTTTAGTTATTGTTGAATAATATGTTTGGCATGTTCTACATGTATTCATATTCCCTTTGCTTTGGTACTCATTTATTTAATTCAAGCACACCGTGATGTGAAACTTTGTTGGAACATGACCAGGTTTTTTCTTAAATCGACCAATCAAAGCTCTGTTGCATTGCTCTAACCATTCAACCCAGTTGGTACATGTGGGAGTGTGTGTGGCTGGTGTGACCTGTGCACACTGACAGCTCAATTTGCAACAGGTGTGCAGCCTCACCCAGCCCCAGAGTCCAGTCAGACTCGGCCAGGTGAGGCTGCTTCAACAAGCCATCGTCCACACACAGTGCAGTTGGTACAGACCCGTAATCGTCTACAAACCAGAATGCGGACAACAGCAGTGGAAAAGCATCAAAGCGTGAGCAAAGGTTTCAGCATGGTTTGGGGTCCCAGAGGCACATTTCCATAAGGTGTAGTATTGTAGCCCTGCACAGCCAGACCATGAGGTCTGGAAAGTCTGCTATCTGCAGCGCTTGCCAGATATGTTTGAATTTAATTGAAATTGCAACACAACATGGAACCAAAACACAGAACAAAGAAGAAACCAAAGAACACACAGATTCAACCGACAGACAAGGAGAGATGCTTACTGTTTCGTTCTGTGCGTTTGGAGAAGAGATACACTAGCAGTTTTCTAGAGAACCACACCCTGAGAGAGAGAATGACAGATACATGAGAGAACATACTGCTATTCACATCAGTTTAAAAGCAGGGTTAACGCAGGAGTAGCTCACAACATTAATATTGGTTGGCTCCATTGTGGTATGTTAGAAGCTATAGCAAACACCAGTGAAATAATGTCATACTGTACATGCAAGAGGTATAGTATATATGAATGAAAAAGACCAATAAATCAACGTTATAAACTTACGCCATGCAAGGAAACCAGTGTGAAATGAGTCCATATGGAGCAAAGAACAGAAAGCTAACAATATTTTGTTTAAAATTGTACATTAACATTATCCCTAGATGCAGACAAGATAGATCAATGCAAGTCAAGGCAACCTCATTGTAAAATACATTTAATATGAACCTATATGATGCTGACTGCATACTCACAGCACAGGAACCATGAAGAAAGGCAGGGCCATGGCTATCCTCTGGCTCCATGGTTCAGGGAGGTAGAGCCAGTAGACTATCAGACAGGTCAATAGGTACAACACTGAGGAGTAGAGGAGAAGCCTGCCAACCCACAACTGGGGAGAGACAACAGAAGATTGTCATTCACGTATTGACACAGTGTAAGAAATGCAAAGGCACCACTTTTTCCACCGCAGATATTGATTAAGAGTCCAAAACCTTTATCCAGCAATCTATAGTGACGGTTTCAATCCGTTAATTTTACCAAGTAGTATCGACTTGTTGACAGTCTTTCTTACTCAGTCTCTCCTTTCACAACAGTTTTTCTTTGGAGATATGCAAAAACAATAATCTACTCCTCTTCCAAGGTGGATGAGAAGGAGACCCAGCGGCCAGCCGATACAAAGACATCATCTCACGACACCACACCTGAAGTGTACTCCTCGTTGGGTTTTCTAAGCAAATTAAACAACATAGGTCTGTAAACTAAACACAATGCCCATCCATTTAGTTATAAAATAAAATGGCACGTTAGCTAAATAATGGCTTATATTATGGCTTCGCTACATTCCCTGGTAGCAAAGACGGTTCACCATAACCCAATGTGTTACTTCTTCAAGCTCTATCTAATCAGAGTTTAAAAGACGGTTCACCATAACCCAATGTGTTACTTTTTCAAGCTCTATCTAATCAGAGTTAAAAGACGGTGTACCATAACCCAATGTGTTACTTCTTCAAGCTCTATCTAATCAGAGTTTAAAAGCCTCCAAGTTGATCAGACATTTACAGACGAGACATGCTATATACGAGGACAAGACATGCTATATACGAGGACAAGACATTTACAGACGAGACATGCTATATACGAGGACAAGACATGCTATATACGAGGACAAGACATTTTCTGAGCAGAAGGCTAAAGAGCTTATTGGTTCACAAACCAAGATGAGGCAACCACAACTGTTAAGAAGCTGCTCACAGTATCATACACTGTGGCCCTGAACACCGCTCAAGCTAAAAGCCCCATACTATTGGCAAAACATTGGTTACGCCTTGTGCACCCATGATAGTTTGGGAATTATTTGGAGGAAAAGGCCAAAATGCTAGCAACCATCCAAATGTCAAATGACACTGTTAAACGCCGTTTCTCATCAATGTCAGAGGATATAACGGTACAGTGCTCTGAGCGCCTTCGAGGTAATGACTTTGCTATCCAATTGAACAAGTCCACAGACGTAGCTAAGAGATCTACTAGCATACGTTTTGTTTGGTAAAGAGCTTTAGATGACGACAAAGTCGAAAAAGGTTTTTAACAACCTTGATGATTTCATTAAGTCCAATGGACTAAGATGGGACACCTGCTTTGGTGTTTGCAGACGGAGCTGCAGCTATGACAGAGTAGTTCAGAGCATAAAGGCTGTCACATTGTGCCGCCTCAACGCACGTGTTCTGCACAGACGCCAAAGGAGCTTTGAGCAATATACTGTTGCTCAAAGTCACAATACTGGGACTGTTGTGAACTTTGTTAAGGCAAGGGCCACAAACTTTCACCTATTCACTGCACTGTGTGAGGAGATTGGCTCTGAGCATCATTCCCTGATCATGCACACCGAGGGGAGACGGCTAACCAGGGGGACAATGTTGAGGCGCCTCTTCAGACTCAGAGAAGAACGGCACACATTCCTCTCCGACAAATAACCAGAACAGGCTGTGCTGCTCAGCAATAATAAATGGCTGGCTCAGCTGAGCTATCTCACAGACTTTTTTGAGGAAATCTCAAGCACAAACATAACACAGCACGAAAGACCGGCGGCATTCAAAAGATGGCTAATAATGTGGAAAACTCGAGCTTCAAGGTGCGTTCACACCAAAAGCGAAGCAAATATTGTACTCGTGTTACTCGCAGTTCGCGAATCGCAAACTTTTCTCGCGCGAGTGGTTCAGCATCAAGCTAAATTCGCGGGAAAGTTCAAATATGACGAATCGAGCGAATGACGAATTTGCATCGTTCGCGTGAGTAGAATCACGCGAAATCCGGGTGAACCAGGTCGTTCGCACCGCGCCATTCAAGCTCCACACCGCCTGCTTGGCCGGTGGGAAATATGCATCTAACTGCGTCTTTGCGTTGACTTTGTATGTATTGGCGCCACGCCTTTGCTTTTGGTGTGAACGTCATAGGGAACCACAGTTTAAGGAGCTGCATGCCTTCCTTCAGGGGAAGAAGATGAACTTCAAAACAAGCAAACACCAGGTAATTAGGACAATCACAGGCACATTTGCAATTGTGAGAGTAGATCAAAATAACTAATTTATCTAGGAATGAATCATTTATATTTCTATATCTCCAGGTTACATCCCACTTGTTAGGGATGGTAGACAAGTTCAAGAAATACAGTCCATCACTTACAAAAGAGGATCAGCTTCTCACCTCTAGGTCAAGAACCCATTCACAGAGAACATTACGGCAAGGCTGCCAGAAACCTACGTATCCAGTCTTCTGGAAGAACTGGTCCAGATCTCTCATATATATATATATATATATGTATATTATTCTCTATAAGGTCTGTTTCTGTGATGTGCGACCAATTGTTAAATTTGAGTCTAAGAGCAGCGGTCATTAGACCCAGTGAAGGTGCTTCAATGGAATGGGTGCATGCTTTGTAAAAAGTGAACAAGTGGAGTTCTAGAAGTCACTGTGTAAACATTATTGTTCTGGAAGCTCTACCTTCAGCAGGCGTTGATTCTTGGTTCTGAATTCCTCTCGGTCTTTGATCTCCTACAAAATAAATAATAAGGCCGGTGTCAATACACTTGTTAAGTGACAGAAAGTTAGATTTGCGAGTCAGGAAGGTTGTATGAACTGTATTGGAAATGACCGTCTAGCATCATTTGACACGGATGTTAAAGGATTTGGCTGGTCGTTTAAGACCCCAGGTAAATTGCTGACATTGTCTATGTCGAGATGTAAAACAACCATGATTTTGGTTCCAACCCAGTCCTTGCGATGTAGGCGTGATCTGAACTGGATCAACTGACATCCAATTTATTCCAAACGAGTGTTTAGCAGCTCCAGTAGCTGTATCTTTATTTTGTCCAACCCAGATAAGAGCATACAAACTGCCTTGGCTAGGTAGCTTTCTCCAATAGTGCCCACAAACGAACAAATATACTAGTTCAGATTCTGTTTTTACACGCCACAGTGCATGCTCATTGCTCACAGACTTGGAGATTCCAGTTAGAATTTGTGCAAAAACAGTGACTGCTTTTTAGGCAGTGTGGTAATTCTGAATTCTGAATGCAGAGAAACATTTCAATAAATCATGGGGTAAGTGTAGGAGGGTGTGTTTTTTAACTGATGAAACACAGCATGAGAAAACTGAACATAAATTAAACCTTTTCTGCAGTGAGTGAGTCAATTGCGACCAGTGGGTCGAAGCAATGCAAAATTCACAGATGGACCCAAAATGAACCACCATCCCCATGACCAGGACATTTAACATTCAAGAATTCTACCTGCTCACCTCTCAGCGCTGTCTCTTTGTCCGTGAGCATGTGCAGTGACATGTGAACTAAACTGGATGTCAATTGATCGCCAAACACCCAATTTCAGACCGCGTTTACACCGCAGTAGTGAGTGAGTTTAACAAAAATCATGGCTGATTTACATCCCAACATAGACAATGTCAACAATCCACCACAAACTGGCCATATCCTTAAAGGAAAAATAAATAATGATATACCAAAATATCAATTAGAAATCATTATGCTGCCAATGCCAATTTATGGATAGCAAGAAAGACGATACCGGTGAGAAAGAGAAAAGCATCATCACTTTGAATGTTTCAATTGTTGGCAGTAAAAACAACATAGGTTGGTAACTTCCAGTTAGCACTGGCTACTGTCAACCTGCATATTACTCAAGTCAAGCGTTGATCCTGGACGAGTTTTATTTTGGCAGCATCTTTCATTCCTTGAACAGCTGTCAAAAGTTCAAAAGTGAACATGTAGTAATATGCATGGGGTGTAAAATGTGATCATAGAGAGCAAGGCTATTTATGATTGCATATAGAATTACATATAGTAGTCATTTTTCTTGCTCAGCCAGAATTGTATTGTTTTGGTTGTTGTTGTAACCAGTTTACTTACTGGATAATGAGCTATGCAAATTCAATAATACAATTTCTGTTGAGAATGAAAAAATGTTTTACTAATCTGTGATCGTAATATATTATAATATAACAGAGTGTGAAAGAGTGTGTTTGTACCTTATCCAAGTTTTCCAGTTGTTCAACTGTGGTTGGCTTTGTCTGAACAGAAAATAGGGAAAAAAACAGGAATGGGGCATATATGTATATAGATAGATAGACTGACTGGGCTGGGAACATCAAATAATGAATGAATGTTACACAACATATATATTTACACATATTCAATATGAATATTTCAGACCTGAAATTACAAGTTATTCTAAATGACCAAGATTGAATAGAAATACAGGACAATGTATTAATTGCACAATGGTAACCTCCAATCCTTCAGCCTATTTATTTACCAGTTAAAAAATAAAATATGAAACTAATTTGCATTGCATTTCTTTTATACATTACTTTCTCTTATGATCAGACAACTGAACAAGAACACACATGTCTATTGTCCCCTACTGCTGTTTCCATCTCTCCCTCATTCCTCCCTCTGTCTCTGTCTCTCTCCCTTCCCAGGTGCTCAGAATAGAAGCTGGCTTCATTCCAGCTAGGGTGAAGAGGTTTAATTTCTCCTCTAACAGAGCAAAACATCTGAACTGCTCACAATACAATGTAGAATGTATCCCTGCAGGCCAAAACTACTCCTTACCTTCCATCTGGATATGACAGCCCCCATATCTGCAAGTCTGCCGTTTCCTTTTAGCTTTCTATGATATAAAGAGTTTGGGTTACATAAATAACATTAAACAAATTGGCTTTGTCATACAAGTCATTGCATTATTATTTTTATCTCATAACATATTTAACTCATATAACAGTCATACCATTTAATTAAATGGCATAATATGAAATACATTTTGTTATTTTGATGTGTATTTTGCCCAGGTTTTGCAGCAGGATATATAATGAAATAACGTTAGTAAACAATAATAGTAGCTGCCCCGCGTGAGACAGGTTTTATATAATGACCGGCTGCCAGGACCGTTTATTAAATACTTAATGATCACACATCTCAACAGCAGTTTATGTAGTGTAGTTGTACTTTCAACTACATGAAAGTATGTCGTTTAAAGTATTATTTTAAGTTAGAAAGATAATGTTATTGGATATTCAACAGATATTCACGCTCTGAATTACAGCGATCTGACGCAGGGAACTAAATACGACCATCACAATAGGCGAAATACAAAGTGCCCTGCCCTAAACAACAGTCGGACTAACAAGTTAAACTTCCCATATGTGTACACTGGTGGAGACTAGGTCGACCTAACAAGTTAAACTTCCCATATGTGTACACTGGTGGAGACTAGGTCGCGGACTTAAAGAGCGCCTAGCCTCGAGTACTCGCGAGATTTGGACAGCACTAGATTAGAGTTTTGGCATTTCTTGCTTCCCTATAAGATAGCAGCACAAACAACATATTACATTCTTCAATTAGATACCTTGTCCGACACCAAGGTATTGTAGTTTGGAATAATATACATGTCTAGGTCTTCATATTTTGGCAAACACGACCTAATCACAATTTGATACAAGGACTAGCCCTTAAAACAGGACCTAAACTAACGTGATCTACTCAGCTAACCACAGCTGGGCTGTTGTTAAATAGGTGCACGTCTAAAGAATATAATCAAAATGCGTGTACTTACATTGATTAGTGAAGTGTTTCTTGCAGTAAATCATACAGGCATGCGTGAATTAAGGAAAGCACAGTCCAGACAGACTGACAGCTTCAGCTAGAGGCTGAAACACGACAGTGACGTCAAGGTACTTCCGGCTCGAATGTGTGTTTTCTTCTAAATTAAAGTAGAATGGCACATTGAGGAAATTAAGAAACACTGAAGAAATATTTAGGAAAAAGATATTTATAATTTAAGTTTTGACAAATACAGTTAATTGTTCTGTCTGAATGTGAAATAATTCCGACAGGAAGAGTTGGTAACGTTACGTAAACAAACCAACGTACGTCATATTCAAGCTGCAATGGAGGGAATCTCAAGTTTGTCATCTCTTTCGACCTAACTTCGAGTAAGGTAAAACACGTATTACTTCCATTTACAGCAAATATAAACTACTGCTATGTCAACACGTCACTAATATTGAATCTGTTAAACAATAACGAATTCACGAAAGATTTACTGAAATTGTATTCACAACTGACGAATGTAGCTCCACAGTAACGTTACGCACTGCAGCTCCGCAGTAACGTTACGCACTGCATGTCCATCTCCACGTTGGCCAACGAAGTATTTATACATTCTATAGATTTTAATCGAACTAATCTTCGAATTACCATTTAGTCTCATGCAAGTTCCACATGTGTTTGAAGCCATAGACATCAATCCTCACACTTTTAGGACACACTGGAATTCAAGGTTATGTGAGGTGTCTCTGTCTCTTAGAAAGGGATGAGTGGAGAGGAATCCCGGAGAGGCTCGTGGAGAGGTGGGGCCGGAGGATGGCGAGGCAGAGGGGCGAGCGGTAGTGGAAGAGGAGGAGGATGGAGAGGAAGACCATGGAGAGGAGGGGGGACGAGGAGAGGTGGAGGTTGGCAAGGAAGAGGAGGAAGAGAAGTTGCTGGGTCTACCTGCAGCAGCCAGAGGAGTAGGTTCCTTTCTGAAATGTTGGACATTAAAGAAAGCGTGATACGAGATTAGACTTTTTGTATTATTCTGTTATTGCATATGTATTTGTTTATATTATTATCTATTATACAGATATAGATAGATAGATAGATTGAATCAAATCGCCTCTGTTTCTCTCTGCAGATTTCTATCAAACCACGTTAGACAGCTTGTGTCCTTATAAGGGATGGCCCCTCTACTTTACTGAAGGTACTTTATCCTTTTTAATCAATTTGCAATCCTCACAAATATTAGTATGGCTGAAAAAATTTGAATCAGACCAGTTTTGAGTATAATGAAACCGATATTCCATGTCTCTGTTTAGGCATCTATTGTATCACAATAAAATATTACTTTTCTTAGAAATTGATTTGTTTGATGTTTTGGTATTGGATATTTCTATCAGAATCTTCTTCAAATTCCTAAGATTATCAAACCATTAACCTGTGAACCACTATTCATCACTGTGTGTGTGTGTGTGTGTGTGTGTGTGTGTGTGTGTGTGTGTGTGTGTGTGTGTGTGTGTGTGTGTCTGTAGGTTTTATTGAGAGTTCACCCTCTTTGGAGAAGATCAGGGTTTTTGAACAATACTTCACCTCCAAGATCGACCTTTACCACAAGGTCTGTGTAGAACACAAGTAGCCCTGTCAGGACCAAGCCCTGCTATGGAACGGACTATATGCAACAACCTATCACCATTGTTCATTATGAAACTAAATTATCAAAGAATAAATAATATACAGAAGTTAACCTTTCCAAAAACGAGTGATTCAGCGTTTAGTCAATGCTAATAGTGGCTGTATCGGTTAACATAATTGAAATGGATTCTTGACATGTTGCTTCGTAGTAATAATGTTATAACGTTCCGGTTATTGGACAGATATACAATGCAGTATCTGTACTTCCTTATAAATCCAGTGTTGATAAGTGTAAGTGTGTTTTATATGTACCCATGCAGGATGACATTGAGCGGCAGGGCAGTGTTCTGGTGGACTATGCAGACCTCATGGGGAACATTTTGGTGGATGATACGCTCCCTGAACTGGCTAAAGAGCTAAAGGAACAGCCAGAGGTGGTCCTTAACTGTTTAGGACTGGCCATTCACCAGGTATACGCACACGCACACACACACACACACTGATTCTCATATACACACATAGACAGACACTGGCAATGATTGCAAATTGCCATCACAATTTGTAATACTCAATACTAAAGAACATAAGTTTGCATCCAGGATGCTGACATCGCCAGACCAACTCACAATCCGTATAAGTCTGGAACCTCTCAGTTCATTTTCGATTTCCAAGGGGCGTTTTCAACGGGTGCAGATCAAAATGCCTCTGAACGTAATTAGATAGACCTACAACCAATCAGAACAACGAAACGTGTGACACATCGGCAGCCATCTTGGTTGTTAAACAAAACAGCCTTTACGGCGCTCCAATAGGGCTCTCCTCTGTACAGTCATCGTATTAAACACATATTAGATAAAGGGTTGTGATTTGTCCAACCCGGGTAGGTCTGCTGGAGATCTGTCTGAACGGGAGGGGAGCCAGACGCACATTCCAGAGCAAATAGAACATGAGCTGCAGACTCGTTTGGTCCCCATGTTTTTTAGAGACTGATAGAGAATATTTTATCCATTGTAGAACTCGGTTTGGTTTTGTTTGTATATACTAAAATATAAATAAAAGTTAGATGACAAAGAAAGAGAGCTTCTGGATGTTTTTTGTTCAGGTGTTGACCACCGACCTGGAGAAACAGGCGGCAGAACTGCAAGGGGAGGAGCTTAATACGGCCACATCTATGATTAGCATCCCTCATATAAGTGCCAGGTAAAATATTAAACATTTGATGACTTTGCTCTAATACAGACCACATTAAGTATTTACATCATCCCCAAGAACCAAACCCCACACAGCATCTAGCCTCCCGTTCCACTGTGTACATGTCTGGATCTTTAATGGCTCCTCCGCTCTAGGCTGTATAACGTTGAGCCGCTGACCCCCCTGCGCACGCTGCGTGCCAGCGTGTTCGGCCGCCTGGTGTGTGTAAGAGGCACGGTGGTCCGGGTGAGCAGCATCAAGCCCGTGTGCACCAGGATGGCCTTCCTGTGTCAGGGATGCTCACACACCCACTCTGTC
>OOFG01063442.1:0-15123 GCA_900323295.1 Molva molva | reverse complement strand
GAGTGAATACTTTATCTGACCGGGCAAAACAACAGGAAGCCCCTGTGTTCACAGATAGACAGTTTGCAGCGTGTTGTATATCAGTTGACATGGGTTGGTTCCTCCAATGTTGATTGGTTAAACATTTTTAAAACTTGTTTGAGTATGTTGGAGGTGCGAGGGCTTTGGAGGGGAGAGTGAAGTGCAGCTGACCTTTCTATGGGAGGTTTACATGATATAACATGACATCTAGACATGAAGTGCCTTGCCTGATAGTATTACCATGTGGCAGTAGAGTAGGCCTTTAGCTTTACGAAATGGTTATACAGGAAAGTAGACGGTCAGTAGTCTTTCACCCAAACAGATCAGAGTATCCCGGACAAAGTAGATGTTGAAATGATGACTTTGAAATGAGAAACCGTGGAGTACTTGAGTTTTCTGAACTTCGTTAGCCCCATTTGTTTGTTCCTGGTCTAGTTTTGTATTGGTTGTGGCTTCTAAGTTTATTCACCACAACATAAGAGAACAAGAGTTAAACAGTATTTATTTGTTATTTTACGATACAAAATAACCACACAGCAAAAACATTTTGACATAGTATTGATTGTTTAACCAAATGGCAGGCAAATTTCCCTAAGGAACCTTGACAGGCCAGGCCATTATGCTAAGCGGCTAGCTCGTTAGCCTGATTTCCTGCAAGATTAGCCTGTCAGTGCGACCACCGTTTTGACCTTGGACAGAGTCCAGATGAGGATTAAACCTCCATCAGCCTCCGTCAGTCTTTTGTTTGGAGGGCTTTCTGGTGTACACGCTGAATAGTGGTTGGGCTGAATAATAGCCTAGCTATCTCCGCCTAGCCAGCCTAGCTAACTCCCAGAAGAGACGATTTGGTCAGGGGAGGGGGTCACCACAAACATTCTATTTAATAATTTCTTTCTTTGGACATGTCGGGTCAGCTCATTTAATGGGAGACCAGTAAAGAGCCCTGAACTACTCCCAGGGCTGTGTGTTGGCAGTGGTGCAACGTTAGCATGTTGACACCCACCCATGCAGCTGTCTCCCTAAGGCTTCCTCTCCTCACAAGCCCCCTTGCCCTAGGTTGTAGGCAAGGGGGTGGTGGGTGGGGCCTGTGGGTGGAGAGCGTCCAAATTAAGACAGGCACTGTTGCCATCTCAAGGTCCAGAAGAGTAACAGCAATATAAAACCAAAACCACTGTTATTTTTACCTCCTCAGTCAAACTATATACATATGGTTTAACATTACATATATATTTCAGGGTTTTAGGCTTAACCTTCTTATGGATAAGCCTAAAATGATTCCAGATTGTGGGCATGATCTATCAAAACACGCGGCGGCCAACTTGTTCTTTTGATTGATTTACAGTTATGGAAAAGCACCTTTGTTGATGCTATATACCAAGTTTCATGCTGATCAGTTAATTACTCAAATATGAATATTCTGTACCGCCAAAAATAATTTCAGTTTTATTCATACAGGTCTGGGCTTATTTAGTAACCTTAATCTCCGCTTCATTCATGGAAATGTAGAAATGGTCTTGTTTGCTAGTGTTGGTGATGCCTTTTTACTTATTATTTTTTTATTTTCTTTTAATTTTAATGTTCATGTATTCATCATTATCCCTGGAAACAAATGCTCAATCAACTCACCTCCTGGCTCATTGGTAAATATGAGTTTGGCTGGCTTATTTTAAAACTACTTCAACATGGTGGAAATGGTACTATTGTATTTGATGCTGTGTTGTGCTTTCCTCAGTAAAGTAAATTTTTGGTTTCTGGTTTCTTTTCCATTCATTTGTGATTACATCTTTGAACCTTACCTCAGAGATTGTGTACTTGGCCCACTAGGGTTACAGTTATCATTCAATATATTTATTATCTGAGTGTTTGTATTTCATTGTATCGGCCAATGAAGTCATTAACATGAAGATCACACTATATATACATATATTTTTTTAGCCCATTTGTATCTCAACATTTTCCTTGCATAATCCTACCATCTTGATACATGCATAAGGACAGAAATTACAATCAGCTATTATGTCCTGATCCTGGTAGCTCTCCCCAATGTTCCTTGCAACTGTAATATATAATATATTTATACATGGTGTCCCTTGTGTGTTTCTGCAGCTATCCTTGGAATGTATACCCTTATGAGCAACAAGCAGTACTATGACGCTCTGGGCTGCACGGGGAAGATTGCCAACACGGAGGGCATCAACAGTATGTACTACTCAAACACTTAAGGATGAATCCTGACATAAACGACATGGTTTGGTAACCAACAAATATGAAATGGCATTATGAAACTTGAACTTAAATATTCTATTTGCCTTATATTCTGTTTCTGCGTGTCAACATTTTTTAGAAACTCACTCACACTTGGAACATTTGTACTTTTTCTAATATTGATTGCTTTGTTTGTTCTCAGCCTCACCTGTTGGTTTGTTTCGGTAAATGTTTTTTTTTTGTAGGTGTGGTAAAAGCAGATCCCTTCAAGATCTTTCCAGAAGAGCCCCCAAACACCACCAACGTGGAGGAGACCGTGGAGAGGATCCACAACAACGACAGCGGTCTGACGGAGGTCAACCTCAACAACATCAAGGTCAGCCGCTAGGACTCATTTGAAGGTGTCAGGATGCACTCTGTGGTTGGGGGGCAGAGTTGAGTTTGATTGGATTTGATTTAATTAGATTGAGTTAAATTGTTCCCCAGAGTCCCCTAACATGGATATAGATACTTTGCATGGCAAAGAAAGGAGTAATGCAGTCAAGGGCTCAGATCTCATTATTTTATGTCCCCTCCAGAGTATTTTCCGGAGGGGACATCAATAATATCACCAACGTATATCAAATGATCTGCTCTAACAGACACACAGCCATTAATAGTAGCTTATAATATATATTAATGAATCACCTTGAGGCCATCCCTGTACATATTACCTATTTTACAGATCCCCAAATGCAGCACCATTCATTCTCTGAAAATAGGCATAGAAGTTTAACGCGGCAATCGTATATGCAACGGTTCAGACCACTGAGCAGGGTACATGGGGGGGACATAAACAAAACCTTTAAAAACTTTATGTGTGAATTATTTCAAAAGTGGAGTCGGCTTATATTAAATATATATTTGAAATTACAGCAATTTAAAAATAATTGTATATGGGGGGGTGGTGGTAGGACATCTTCATGTCTGGGGATCTACGCTCTTGTATGCAGTCATACAATGCAATCATAAATACATTTATTTATTGGTGGCTATTATTCACTCAATTAGATTCATACATCTATTTTAAAGAATCACATGGTCAAACATGTCTTATGCTATGCTTTATTCACCACAGTGTGTGTGTGTGTGTGTGTGTGTGTAAAACCAGGACATTCCCATCCCCACGCTGAAGGAGGTGTTTGAGGCCATGAAGGGAAACTCTTACGTGGAGTTCCTGAGCATCGCAGCCACACGGAGCAACGACCCCGTCGCCTACGTCAGTACTGTCTAATGATTCATCAATTAGTATTACCTAATTTACTTAGCAGATACAACATTACATTTGGTTATAATCATAACATTTGATGACAGTATTGTATCCCTTATTGCATTTTATTAATGAGTGTGCGTGTGGTATATAAACGTCTGTTTTTGCGCGTGTATGCAGGCATGTGCGGAGATGCTGCAGGAGAACACCAGTCTCCAGAGTCTTAACATCGAGTCTAACTTCATCACAGCGGAGGGCATGAAGGCCGTCATCAAGGCCATGGCCAGCAACGCCACACTGGTGGAGCTCAAGATCGACAACCAGGTCACACACAAATATAGATTCACATTTATTCATATACAGCTCATACATGGTATGATAATAGTGCTGTTATTGTAAAACAGCAGTTTTAAGGTACTGGCACACTGCCCCAATGAACACCCAACCTGATGTTGGTGTTTGTTCGGGCAGTGTGCCTGCACCTTTATATGCAATGCTTTGGAACATTATCACTGTATCGTGTTAGAATCGAAATAACATTAGTCAAATATGTACCGTGCTGTAGTCTAATAAACTGGATGCAATGCTGACATTGAGCTGGCTCAGTTCAAATAAGCAGCATGCAATGTCTTGTTCGAACAACGAAAAGGACGAGGAATTGCTTGTACACTTTGGTTATTGTCAACCCAACTTGTAAGTCGCTTTGGATAAAAGCGTGGGCTAAATGACTCAATGTAAAACTAACTTTACTACTTTACAACTAACGTTGTGTTACCCTGAATCACCCTGCCTACAGAGGCACACGCTGGGAGACTCAGTGGAGATGGAGATCGCCGCCATGTTGGAGAACAACTCCAGCATCCTGAAGTTCGGCTACCACTTCACCCAGCAGGGGCCCAGGGCCCGGGCCGCCATGGCTATCACCAGAAACAACGACATGCGTCAGTATCTCAAAACATTCAATCGAATTAACCTAATAACTATTACCCATGGATATGTTGTAAACATGGAGTAGAGCCTCTCCCAAAAATGAAAAGCTTTGATATTAAAATTGCTTTTTGTTCCGTACACACATTAGCATGTTGTCATCATTTCAGTCATTGCCATGACTACTTTGTTTGTCCGTGAGCATCGCATCATTGGTACTGCCGTGGAAGAGATAAATGTTTTTTTCTCGTTTTTTTTTTCTCATAGTTCGCCAACAGAGGCTGAGATGAGCTTGAAGGAAGAAGTGAACACAACAAACAAACATCCTGTTTTATGTTAATCAATTTAGCATCCCCTCGGAGCCAACATTTGTCTGCAAAAAAGGAACAAGGTGGATTGCCATCAACGCCCCTGGTGCTGGCTGTCAGCACTTCTCTATGTAGCGATGAGTTTTCACAGTGGTTTAACAAATCATGCATGGTGAAAACTCACATCCATGTAAATGTAAAAGCCATTTCATTTCATTAACTTCTGCCTGCTGTTTTTGTAGCCTGTTGACTTCATCATAAAAGCATGTATAGGTCACAAGCAAAATGTCAAGTGTCTTTTTTGTGCTTTTAGTGTGTGCGTTTGGCCCAAACATCCTCCCAAACCAGTGAACCCTCCATTTATGATTACGTGGTGCTACAGAGGATGATAAACATTTGTAAATACTTTAAATAATAAAAACATTTAAATAATGTCATAGGTGGTCATAAAAGAGTGCTGTCATTTCTAAATGTTGTAATGTAATGTAATGTGCCAAATGTCCCAAATTAGTAGACGCCGTTTGATGTTCTCAACATAAAATGAGACTTTACTGGACTTCGAAATCTTCAAATTACCAAACCATTTAGAAGACAAAATAAAACTAAACAGAATTCCAGTCATTTAAATGTATGAAGTGTATGAAACTATGAAATGCATGTTTAAATCCGCTGTGATGATCCCCAAACGCCTTTTTTTATTTTACTCATCCCTAAAAAAGTATTTTCTTGAGTTTCTAACTTTCCCCCAATGAGCACCTGACCTATTTATACACTTGTTTTCAACCAGCAAAACCTCCTTGTGCAGCGGTAGGGAATGTAACTCTGCCTTCTGGGCTTGGGTTACCGGCTCCAAATATACATCCACACTTGAAGAAGGTTTGCGGGGGCTAGTGGCAGTGCACCCATGTGTGCCCAAGGAACTTTATGGGGCCTTCAGAAACGGCACAGAGCAGCTGCTGAACTCGTGGGTCTTCTGTCTCGCCTCCTGCACTGGGTGCCGTCGTTCTGTTCCAACGCATGTGGTTTCGCTCTAGATTTGTTGTCAGGCCGTGTTCAACTTCAATCATGGACCTTAATCGCATGGCTGACTTCATGTCACCTTTGAAAAGACCACATGTAAAAAAAAAAAAAAAAAAAAAAAAAAAAAAAAAAAAAAAAAAGCAAACACAGATCTCTCAAAAGGTCATTTGATTTAAGACATGTAGGGCTACCTCGACTGACCGTGGTCTGCCACAGTGGCATTTGTCACAGAAAGCAGTTATGTAATGATTTAAGGGTCAGTATTGCCATGCAGCACTCTATTTCTGGCCATTTATTTGTTCCACTGTAAAACACAGCTGTATTTTTGGACCGTAATGCTGAGTGGAATGATTTTCTGAATGGCACAACAACTTGTGTCCCTGTGCAGCTCTGTGTTTTTAAAAGGGTTGATTTAATTGGGTAGAACCGATACATTGATCTTGTAAAGGACAAATGTGGTGTTAAAGGCCATGAAGCAAGCCTCAAATTTGGAAAAAGCACTTTTAGTTTTTACCACCAACTAATAATTAACAGCCAAAACAAATATGGATTCCCCATCAACAACATTACACACAGTGAACCTCAAATCATGAACCAAGGTTTGTAATTGAAAGTTCTTAAGAACAATATCCAGCGGAGGTGGCCTTGTGCCACCAGTGCTGGAACAGAACTGTCGTCTGAATGTGGGATATTGTCAATAGATGCTTCCCTGCAAGATTAGCACCAAAATCACTCTATTCTCTTGGTCCACAGCTGGTTGGTGGTTGAAAAGTCCCTCCAGTGTCGTGAGGGCAGGTACTGTGTCTCTGATGTGAACTTGAAGTGCATGTCAACATACACTTGTGTTCTACATTTTTCCCCTAACTGTATGGTTTACAAAGGACAAAGGAAGGTGTGCCTTGTCTTCACCGTCAATACTTTGAAATGATTGAGAGGTATGCAGGGACATTCCCAGTTACACAGTGAGTTTTAAAAGATAACATTAGCCTTAACAGAATGATTATTGTTATATGTGTGAATTGAATGGATGGACAGCACTACAGTCTGTCTACCAAGGGCTGCAACTCCAAGTGTCAACATGCAAGTCTAGGGTGGTGGCATCATAGACCCATCTTAGTCTTTCTCATCCCCCAGAGGAAGAGGAGCTAAAGGGGGGGGCTCATCTTCGTCGGAGTCAAACTCTGCATTTTCATCTTTCACCCACAGGCCACTTCGGTCTTGCAGCCACCCGTCGCTAAAAAAAAAAGAAAAAACACGTAAAGGGTGAACAGTAAGATTGTGTTATACTGACATCTAGTGGTGAGTTTGCACAAGAACAATAACAACACATTTAATGAGACAACCCGTACCTTTTCAGTTGGAGGTAGTGCTCCATTTCTCTCCTCCTCTGGGCTGTTACAACAGGCTCTGACGCTCTTGCTTTATGTTCCTTTTTACCTGTAAACTTTGAGTCGCTGACTTTGACTAACAACGGGCACAAACACAAAGAAACCACTAATTCAACTCAGGGCAGGGTGTTGGGCTCGCGTGAACACGCACTCCCTTCTCACACGCACTCCCTTCTCACACGCACTCCCTTCTCACACGCACTCCCTTCTCACACGCACTCCCTTCTCACACGCACTCCCTTCTCACACGCACTCCCTTCTCACACGCACTCCCTTCTCACACGCACTCCCTTCTCACACGCACTCCCTTCTCACACTCTTGGTATACCTGCCGTGTAGCTACTGGGAGTACTGGCTGCTGGTGCTTCCTTTGAACCTGCGGTCCTTTCACACGCCTCAAGTGATGCTGAGCCAGATGGTGCTGGGGGATCAGGTGGGTCTGAACCGCTACCCTTTTCTGTGCTAAAAAACAGCCTTTCCTTTAGATTACCATTCAAACCAGGAGTGGTACTTTCAAAGGTGACCGGATGTAACTAACCCAAAATGGTGATATAGGTGAAAGAAAATTCACTAACCTGATCTTTTTGTGACAACTATTGTATGGAACAGTCTTGAGCAAGGCATGATGGGTTATCTTCCTGGTTTGTACCAATAGCGGGGCTGAACTGGAGGGCTCCTGAAAACACAAACGCTTTAAGCTGGTGAGGTCTTACATAGATGGTTGGGGAGAGAATAGCAGCATCTTAGGGGAGCAATAATGCGCCATGGTGTATGTTAGTTATTCTCACCTGTCTTTCAGTCTGACTGTTTTCTTCCTCTTGCACATAGTTTGTATGTCGCCTCTTTGTAATTTCATTTTTTAGCTGGGATTTCTTGCCATAGAACCATTTCATCCCTATGTGTGCACATTGAGATAATGAAGGCAGTTTTTTTAAATACACACGTTTACTTTACACAATTATACTTATATTGCTCAGAATGTGTACATTGGCACTAGTATTAATTGGAGATCATATCCCTATACAAATAGCAGTAGATTGACCTTAGCAAAAGACTAACTCGTGAGTCTCCTTGAGTGCAAGACATCTGCTCTGGTAAGGAACAGGTCCTTACCTTCTAGGTGCCTCCTCCCCTTTCTATGGACTGTGAGCATGTCAATAGTGTCAAAAATAGGGCGGTTGGTACACACAAGGCAGGTGTATCTGGAAAGCAAAACAAACGTAAACTACTCAATCACTCAATGAGTGTCAACAAGCTCGAAGACCTAAGCTCATAGTGAAATGTGTTGCTGTTGCGTTACCTTCCGTTCTTCATCAGGGCGGCTTCGTCCTCTGGAATAAAATGTGCTAGAAGATCAGCAACACGCCGTTTCTGAAACAGATGGCCAGTTTGTGGAAGACATAACGTTACTTCCTAATAAAAGCCATCAAAGCTGGATATATCGTGGGGAATGTATGGCGATGTGCGTTCAGAATGATAAAACATGCTACTTACCTTTAAAATATTTAATTGACTCGGGTCATTGCCCTCCCTCTTAAAGGACATTTCTATCCGTAATATTGTTCGGACGAACAAGGCAATACAAGTTAAAGACTATTGTTAACTTTAATATTGTTGTTGAATCAGAATCGACCAGAGGTTTTATTTGAGGGGATTACTTCCTGATTTAAAGCGAGGCATGATGGGATATCACCGGAACTGTAGCCATGATAACAAAGTTCTTATAATCCATCTACGATGACAACCGACGAGCTGACTTTTTTAAACTTAGTATGTGTTTATTTTGTTTGTTTAGTTAACGGCAAATAAATTACCTGTCATCATTGTTGATGACGTGGACGTGACCATCGGTGACTAGGGAACGGTAACGGGATGGTAACTTGTTGCTCGTGGGACGATGGGGTCGCGTGATCGGTGGAGAATGTGACTCGAATAGATTTATGCTACGCGCATCTTTGGAGATTATTAGTACAATTATGTCCATTGACGAACGACCTTCGGTTCCACCGGGTGGCAATGGACTGCTCCGAGGAAACCGCAGCAGGTCCTACGGTAGTTTGGTCAAGTCTTCCGCCCCTCCGGTACCACATGAAGTTCTCCAACACAAAGTTCAGCCTGGAGAGACTCTTCAAGGCCTTGCACTGAAATACGGAGTTTCCGTAAGTATGCTCTTCTAATATATAAAAAAGTGTATTATTGTTATGGTGTATTTGTACAGAAATACGATATACAGATGACAACTAACGTTACACCAATACACCACAACGAATTCCTAGGCTATATGAAAGCTTACCGGGCAGAAAAACTCGTGAACAAAAAACTAGTAGTAACCTACATGTCTGTATATTATTGAACTATTCTATTACTGAACATAAAGTATCTCTGTTTCAGATGGAACAAATCAAGCGGGCGAACAGATTGTACACCAACGACTCTATATTTCTGAAGAAGATCTTGTTTATCCCAGCACTACTGTCAGACTCTCAAGCTGGCAGCTGCCTGGATTTGCTCAAAGAGGATTCAGGTGAACGCACCACCTGTGTTTCTTCTCCGAATGACAACACAGGCCTGTCTGTGACGGTACAGGGCTGCACAGAAGACGACGGACCGGAACTCTCTCCAATGGATTTCCTAAAAAGAATGGACTCTTTGATACAACAGTCCAAGAAGGCAGCTGTTCAAGGATGCCACGACTGGGAGAAACGGTAGAAAATGTTCCCTTTTTATTTACATTTTACAATTGCTCATACAACATTTGTACATCAAAATGTAGGCATAATATAACAATCATAAGAGAGAACCATATCATATATTCAAAGCCAAAAATTAGAGTTATTAAATGCATATCAAAAGATAATTACACATGTAACTCATTGGTCCAACTCTTTGGCTCTTTGGCTTCCTAGTTTCCTTGTACCAATAGTAGAGGCGTAGCAGACTGAAGCCATAGAGAGTTACGACCCATCAGGTGACACGGATTGATGACTTAAGAGGTGTAGTCAGAGGTACAGTCACTGTATAGTAAAAAGCAGGGGCTTTGCTAGACTTAGTAGTGCCCCAGGTTGTACTGTGGCACAGGCCCTCCAATACTTTAAACACACAATTGCTTCTTGAGTATGAAATCTATACATAAATATATGGAATCTATGCTATACAATAAGCAATATGAACTTCCTTTCCTTAGCCCACTATTACTGCCATTAACATGCTGCTGCTGCTGAAACTGCACCAATTACTACTGGTAAAGGTAAAATGTAGAGATGTTAAGCTTTGTGAAAATATTTATTTCAACGTGTCAACATGTTTTTAGGCATTAAAGTCACAGGCATTAAACCCTGCATGTGGAAATAATAACAAAACCCGACTCAAGTCATTAAACGAATGCACATTTGCATTCTTCTGCATTCTTCTGCATTCCACAATAAAAAATAATTAAAAAATATTTCAGAAAAATAATAATTCAAATAAACACAAATTCATGATTTGAATCAACCGTTTAAAATATTAAACATATTTAACTATGTAATCTAAAAGTAAACGACCTCTTCCCCAAAGGTACGAGTGTGTCTCGTGTCCAACATCAAGTCCGAGTTTGGTTACATTTTTCTATTTCTAATTTCTAATTCTATTTTTAATTTAATAAGTGGTCAATCACTTGACTGTGACTCAACTTTCTTCCTTCTTAACCGATAAGACAGCAGAATGGTGAAGCCTGTCATGTCCCATTTTCCCCCTCAGCCAAGTGTGGAGCCGTCTCAGCATACTGAATGACCGGGACTAACTTCGGTCCCGGCGTATTGTCATTCCTCAATCCTGGTTTTGGTTTTGTGCGCTGATAGACCAATTGCTGAATGTGCACCGTGTGCGGACCCAGGACCACATGGTCTGCAGCGCGGCTTGTATTTAGCGTTAAACTGCGTTGCTTTGATATTGTGGATTAGGAAAAAAGAAATGTCCTTTCTCTGCACCATCAATCTAAAAGAAACCAGTGGCACACATAGGAGCTTGTTAAGACTTGAACATGAGATTTGACTGGGGCACAGCAGATCAACACTGGGGCAGGTGCCCCAGTAAAAGGGGTCCAGCGACGCCTATGTAATAAGCAATGGGTTTGGTTAGAAGAACCCTCCCCCCCCATTTTAAACACAATGTGCACATATTGTCTTTAAACTGCATGGTTTTGAACATGTAACACGACCTGGTCGTACGTCTGACGATGTGCGTCTCTTTCCGACACTGCCCCGCAGGTTTGCAGCCATCGAAGCAGCGTGTAATGTCACGGTCCCAGAGCGCCGCTGCCTCGCACGCTCCCAGAGCGGAGTACCTTCGCAGGTGTCGCTGGTGGCGGTGCCGCTGACCGTCACCAAGCTCACAAAGACCATCAGAGAGACGGAGGACGAGATCTTCCAGCTGTGATGCTTTGGGTTTCCCTACACCGCTGGGTTGAGACCACGACAACAGTGTTTTAAACGGGGTACGAGTTGGTACAGTCCGCTGGGTATAGGCTTGTAGGTGGATCTTTATGTCATACAGCTAGGTGGACACTCGCATATGATAGATCAGCCTACCAGTTGGTACAGTCCACAGGGTAGGCTTGTTGGTTCATCTATCTCTGTCACTTCGGAGTGATGTCACTATAAGGGGTCAACTGCCATTCGGTGAATTGTGAAACTGGTTAAACTGGAACTGCATTGCCAGGTAGTCTAGTCTTGTATCACTGTTGTTTAGTTTACAATGACTATGTGGTGTGCTTGACAAGTTATAATTGCACTCCTAAAGTTTATTTATTGTTAGATCAGAAGCGCTTGACATTGGCTGGTGGATTGGCTTCACATTTTATATGTCATACAGATTGTTGTTTTCACGATAAGCAATCAATCAAAGGACTAAGTGAAGAAATGTTTTGTATTTAAGTTGGGGCTGGTCATATGAGAGCTCATGTTGCCAGCTGATCAAGAGTTATGTGTAATGCTGGCTGAATGCTAAGGGCTTGCTCATGTAATGTTCGTATTTGCTTATTTATGCAGACCTTAGCTGTGGACAACCGACTGTGTAGCTTTATCCAAATTCAAACTTTGGATAAAATAACAAAAAGTAACAATAGAATGTTAGCAGATAATACTTTTTATCTACATTTTGAAGAACAATGTTTTGTATACCAATGTATACTTATTTGAGTGAAATAGTAGTATTTAATAAAATTGGTAATTCCAATGTTAAACGTGAGCTCAAATGATTGCACTACTTTTTTCAAGATTAACTCCTCGAAATATTCCAAACTATTAAGTTGAGTGTAATTTGAATTCAATTTGGTTTAAAACGCATACTTTTATATGCTAATAGTAAATTAGGGAGACTCATTTTATTCGTACCAATAATGTGTCTGTTCCAAATCAAGGCAAATTACTATCATTACCAAGTCAATTACAAACTCATTGGTAAATTTCACATTTGTATTCAGAATTCTCTGTCCTATCGGCAATCAGTGGCATTGATTGCAGCTCATCATGATGTAGGCCTACCTCATGTAGGCCTACACAATTGTTGCACAGAGCCAGCAGATTTAATTATATTCATTTGTGTATACTATATTACTGTACTCTACTGTAGTGCTAATATACTTGCTGTACTTTACCCAAATGTCCAGTCTGGGATTATTACTGTAAGCTACTATCCTATCTCATATCTTCTGTTACTTTGCTGTACTATACTAATACTAAATCCTCAGTACATAGGGGCTGGCATTCTGTTGAAGACCCCATGTGTTTAAAGTTAAAATGTGAACATTTTTAAAATGATTTAAAAAAGCATTGCAGCCAATATGTTTATGCAATGTGTGTTTTTGTGGTACCCTGGAGAGAGATGGCTTAACTACTTTCTAAGAAATCTCTAAAATATTGTAGTTGAACTATGCTCTTACACGGTAGACAAACCGTGGACCGAAATCCACAGAAAAAAAAACAACAGCAAACAAATTCAAGTTTGTATTTATGCTCTTGTGGGACAACAAAGCAATCAGCTTGGGGATTTTTCTTCACGTGTATTCTCTGGCAACCCAACTAGATTATGACCATTTGTAAAAATGCAGATGACTCACCACATTAACCACAAGATGGCAGTGTCGTATCACTATCAAACTGAATAACCATTAATACTTAACGTCAGTAGTTACATTACACGATATTAAATATATTATTGGACGGTAATTCCAATATTTATAAGAGAGGCGTATACTGAAAACCAGAAAAAATGTGTGACTGCATTTCAATGAACAAAATATACATAAGGCAAACTTTGGAAATATGCTTGACCTTTGAGCAACTACAGAAGTTATTCCAACTTCTTCCTTTCTCTATTTTCCTTTCTTTCTTTCTTGTTCTCAGATTTCAGATTGACAGGGCAGCATCGCTGAACAGGAGTCCACACTTCTCGCACAGTCTACTGTTTTATTGCCGGTTCCTTGTCTGCCTCACAGACGTGGACATTTGCGTCCGTCGCCGGCTACGGGTGTCTACGTCTCCCATAGGGGGCCGGTGGGGTTCCTGTCAGTTGGACTTTAGTCGGCCTCATATAGTCTCCTCCTCCAGCATTTTGTTGAGTCCGGTGCAGATCTTGGTGAGGTGGCCTTTGAAGGGCCCCGTGGGGTCGTAGAGCTTGGTGAGGAGCTCGGGGTCGGAGTAATGGTTGAACACGTGGTTGATGCGCCCGTGGGACTTAGGGGTCAGGTGGTTGTTCACCAGCTTCAGCAGTAGGTCCCTACAGCCGGCCAGGATCTCGGACATCACGGCCTTGTCGAAGGTGAACTCCACCTGCGGTGGTTCAAGATGAGGATCATTAGATACCGCAATGGGATAGAGGCGACTAGACCTGTTACTTTCTTGCTTTTTATAATCTACAATCTAAAAAAAAGAATGCAGATAATGCGATATACTATTAGAATTGGCAAAAATCACATTTTATTATACCCTCACCCTCACCCACATGCACAGGCACACACATTCCCACCATCATTGTCATACATGAACATGGACTCTTGTTCCTCAAGGGACAACCGTTGCTATACCATATAATGGTGGTAAGCCTAGCAACTATTGTTCCTCAGGGAACGAACAGGAGTTAGCACGCTAACATGGCGCATGGCATTGCTAACAAGTGTCTAACCTCATGGAAGCTGATGGCCGTCATGGCCCCTTGGCGGAGTTTCCTCTTGAACTCCTGCGCCAGCTCCAGCTCCTGCTTGTTGAAGCAGTTGTGTCGGAACAGCACACCAATCTTGACAGCAATCTTCACCAGGTTCTTGGTCACCTTCTGGGCCTCGGAGCGGTTCCCGGAGTACTCCTTGGAGACGCGGTACAGCTCGTCCAGGATCTCGCTGGTGGTGTCATCGATGAACATCTGGACCGAGGACTTGGTGGCCATGCTGCTCAGGATCTTCTTCTGGGCCTTCAAGGCCATTTCCTTTGAGCTGAACGACTCCATGGTTACCTGGATGTTAACAATGTCAAAGAGTTGCATGAGCAAGCAAATAGGCAGTAAAAACATGGTTGTTGTGTACAAGGAAATATTTCACGGAAAGGGAAGTGTCATCTGCATGAAAGAAACACAAAACAAAAACAAAAAAACCAAGTAGCAAAGATATAAAGTAAAGTATTAAATAGGAGGTGAATAAAGTGTCATGTTTACAAGAGATAATGTAATAAAGTTACTGGATGAAGTGCATAGTTTAAAACAGTTGGAGAACGTCTTCTGATGGTCGATTGATCCAGATAAAGATAATCCCACCCACAGCGTTGCACTTCTTCATGTTTGTTTGGTATTGTTTTGTTCTGGTGTAGTACCTTTTGAAGGTACCCCTGGTAAATGTCCTGTGGTTTACTCGGTAGCCAGAAATGAGTCCCAACTGTCCTGTAGAATTGAATTCTCTTCCAACTCGTCCACAACAACAAACTGTGCTCATTATGGCTATGGCTTCATCCTCATACTGCCTGAATCCAGAATAAACACA
>OOFG01063440.1:0-11850 GCA_900323295.1 Molva molva | reverse complement strand
TGGACAGGGGAAAATGTACATTTCTTAAAAAACGGATGACTTATGATTGCAACCGGGGGCAGTCAGTGGCCATGCAGTGGTCTGTGAGTGTGAATGAGGACAGCATTTCAGAAACACTAGTGTGGACAGAATCCCTTTGACATGAGCCACTGAGGTATAGCTATCCCGGTAATGGATTTATCTATACTATATACACTATATACTATACTATATACTATATCTGTTTATAGCATGCACGTGTGTGTGTGTGTGTGTGTGTGTGTGATGCGTGCGTGTGTGTGTGCCAAAGTTGTCCAGCACATGGGTGTGTCTTGCTGACCACTGGCGTATGTTAAAGGTGAGTCGTCAATGCCTGTATAAACCAACCCTGTGTAATCCACTGCTGCCCACTTAGTAGTTTGCATGTTTTATGTGTTGTGACTTCTTGTGAATGTTGATTAACAAATTTGTGTTTTAATTAGAATTCTAACAAATAGATGGCCTTCGTCACCTATCAATAGTACATCCCTTTAAAACAGTGATTCATCTTATCACACTACATGTATTTTTGCCAGTCACCCCAAAACAAATTCTCAACCCAATTGGACAACCCAGTGATGCCTTTAAAATATTAAATGTACATAAATGAATCAAACGAATAAATCAATTAAAACATAATTGCTGACCACACCCGACTACACATGGCATCCCCGTGGCTGTCTCTGTGTCAGGCTGCCTATTGGATTAGTCATCTCAGATACAGGCCAAGACCTTAAGCGGTGGCTTTTTGATCGACTGAAGAGTACAGTGATCCATGAACAAATCTGAGCATGCACACACACACATGGGAAATAATCGATTTGGGGCAGGCAAATAAATGAACACTTGCCCTTTGATAGCGTTGTAGCTGTCAGACACACAGGGCGGTAACATTGATGCAATGGAGAGAAATCTGTGCAGTTTGATGGTTATTTGTTGTGGGGATGGTGACAGCACAAGAAACACCAAATTAATTAATCCAAGCAGTGGATGGATCGCATCCATTGCACCGCAGTCACCCGCAGTTAGCATTTCAGTTCTCCTGTGAAGCAACCATCACTTCAAGGAACACAATTCATTTAATTGAAGCGGCTATAATTGGAGCGATATAGAAAAGGGAAGAGTTATCCGACTGAACGTCATTGGATTAGATATATCCCGGTACCATGTTCTGGTCAAGCAGAAAAATCAATCCATTTCTTAGATTTAAACTGACCGAAGAAAATGCAGTATTTTTGCGCACAAAATCATATATAAAGACACACACACCCACACACTCATACAATCACAAACACACACACACACACACACACATACAAATACACACACACACACACACACACAGACAGACACACAATCCACAGTGTGAGTGCACAGCTGAACTTAAAGGGTATTTTTGGAAAAGGATCATCAGAACCATTAAATTGACTTTGATGGAGCCAGAGAGAGAGTTATAAAGACTGTAAATCTAACAGGACAATGACTGTAGAGCTAAGCCACATCAAATGCACATTTTAGCGTGCTAATTGTTTTACACAATCAATAACAAGATTTGACAAGTCTAGCACATGATGTGATCCTTTTAAGGTATTGCAAATTAATTGCTTCATAATACCCTTGGCTAAAATCGAATTGTAATTACTTAGGTTTTTATCAGTTAAACGCCTGGTTAGAGTCCCCTGGTTAGAAACATGCAGTGAAGTTTATTCACTTCTATCAGTACACCTCTGTGTCCCACCTCTGTGTTCTATTCCATATAATTTGTGAATACAATCTTATTTTACATGCAAATACGTGTGAGGTGTGTAGGTGTGAGGATGCGTGTGTGTGTGTGTGTGTGTGTGTGAATGTTGTCGTATGTGTGTTTTTAAGTGTGTGTGTGTGTGTGTAAGTAAGTACAGTTTATATAATATAGCACCTTTTACAGAGCAAAAGTCCCAAAGTGCTTCACAAGTCGTCACATTTTCAAAAATAAGACCATAACACAGAACAAAGAAACAAACAATAAACCATAAGCTAAAGAACCTTAAAACCACACAGATTACAAACACTAGACAGCACGAGCAAAGACAATTGCCAGTTTGAATATATTAGTCTTCAGCTGCTTTTTAAAGGAGCCAACGGAGAACGCAGATCGTATGACCGAAGTGCGTTCCACTGTGGCTGATCCACCACTTCAAAGGCACGGTCACCCTTTGTTTAAGGTCAAGCGCGAGGGACGACCAGTAAACCCTGGTCCGAAGACCTAAGTGACCTACTGGAGATATAAGGATGGAGCAGGTCAGAGACGTAGATGCCTGAGCTGCCTGACCATGCAAGGCTCTGTATGTAGAAACAAGTACCTTAAAATGGGTCCTGAACTTGAAGGGAAGCCAATCTAAAGAGGCTAAGATGTGATGTGAGTTGCCCTGCTGGACCTGGTCAACAGCCTTGCAGCAGCATTCTGGACAATTTATAGATGGTCAAGAGACGTCATGCCGAAGCAGGTAAAAAGGGAATTGCACTCTTCTACCTGAGACGATATAAAAGCATGAATGAACAAGTGAATGATCATCTCTAGCTCAGGTTGTGATACAGAAGACCTGAGTGTGTGTGTGTATTTCTGTGCTTGTATGTGAGTGTGTGGGAGAGTGTTTTGCATACATCCATGTCCGTTTCCAAGCGTGTACCCAAACGTTTGTACAGGCCAGTGGCTGTTGCAGTGCTAGACACAGGTGTGTGTTTAACCTATGATGGATCACCCGGGAGACATCAGAATCAGACTGAAAAGGAACAGGAGCGAAAGGAGGACGGCGTGAGGTTAGAAGGCTGGTCGGATCAGTGACAGCAATGGGCCCCCTTCCCTAGAGAGGGGCCATTACTGGGGGTGGGGGGCACTCGTCTGGGCTGGGCTGCCACCCAACTTATTGGCAATCTGTTAGCAAGGCCTCCGAAGGGAGGTGTGTGAATAATAGGCACAGTGACAGAGAGGGAAGAGAAATGTACTCTCTCCGGACTGAGAGAGGGAGAGGGAGAGAGAGAGAGAGGGAAAGAGAGAGAGAGAGACAGAGAGAGACAGAGAGAGAGAGAGGGAAAGAGAGAGAGACAGAGACAGATCGAGAGAGAGAGAGGGAGGTTGGGGTAGGTGGTGGTGAGTGGGTTAACAGTCAACAGGACCAGGGGAGGACAGGGGCAAAGAGAGGAGAACAGAATAAATTGTGGTATTTCATTACTGGAGAAGGCATTTGGGAATATCTAACACTGGGGCTGGCAGATAAATTTACAGGGAGAGATAGAGAGAGATGATTTACCTGCTGAATGAGAATTTAAACTAGAAACAAACTTGTCTGTGTACCGAGTAAAATGCTATTATGATTTTGGACAAAATTATTTTCAAGTGAATCAATGTGTTTTAAGATTAAATGTGAAATGTCATGATTAATGTCAAAATGTGCTTTTAGATGAGAAACATAAAAAAATTCGAAATCAATAACAGGCTTCACACTTCCTATAGCCTAACCCATTATGAGGTTTGTCAGGATACAGACTAATTGGTCAAAACCTTTCTTATTGGTTTCACTAACAATTAAAGGCAACATGTTATTATGAGATTGCACCAAAACTTGCATCAATTCAGAGAGAAGAATTATTCAGGAGGTGGTTGAATTGTTTCAAGGTGAAGTAACAACGGTAAGGGTATATCTTGGAAGATGAATTTTCCTCTCGAAAAATAGTTATCTTCTTCAGCTTTGTCTTGTTGGTGAGTAAAATACCGACTATAGTCCTCCATATTTTACGGATTATTAAGGCCAGACAAGAGAAGAATTTGAAACAGTGTCTATAAGCTTTGTTTTTTACTAGTTTAATATACTTTTTATATTAAATGAACAATGAACAGGCCACTCAAATTGTATCACATCAAGAATATCTTACACAGAAATAAAAATGGCAAAGCAAGTCTACCTGCTAAGGCAATAAAAGCAAGGAAGAAATGAGTTTAGAAATGCTGCAACAAAGAAGGGGATAAAGGGGACATTAAAAGAAGACTGATGGCAGTTATCATTTTCCAAGTGTTATAACCAACAAAGTGTCACAATTAACATTATGCATATCAGTACAACTAGTGAACTGGTCATTTGCTGTGCATTTCGATTTACACAATGCAACAACTTTGCATCATTTAAATGTAAAAAATATAATGGTCTCTCTTTTCTCATCATCAAGAAAAAAACAAGAATTGTTGTTTTGAATAAATACAAATGAGTAGGTAGCAAACACCTTAAATGAATGAGTGGACATTTTCAAGGTCTAAGCTCTTCCTCTTACATTGGCTATCTGAGTAACCATGGTTTTAAACAGACTTATTGATTCTGTCACACAACCCTTGGACTCCACTCTACAAGAAAAGAGTAAAAAAAAAGGCAGAAAGGAATGATCTGCCATAGCACCCATAAGAGGCAATCTCTCTCCCTAACATACGAGGTGGGCCCATATTTCCATTCCAAATGGTCTTGGAGTTATTAGTCTGGGCGGAGGTATTTTGTCACTGTCATAGGCATGGGGAGGATTAATTGCTGAAATGGGGCAACACAAGCCACCTTGTGGGGTGTAAATGACATTTTTTTAACCTCGAGACCTTAATCAAGAGCAACCAGGTTGAGCACACCTACCGAGGCGTGAGGTAGAAATGCCAACAGGTGTGCACTGGCACCAATTTGGCTCATGGAACAGAATTAGCAACGTTTGTGTCCTCTGGCAAAACAATCAATATTGCGTTTGGTGACATGGAAATGTATGACCAAATGGGCAAATATTAAAATGGCTAAACATCTTTATACTCTTGCCATTCCACCATCATCCAGTTCCAATAGATTGTAGAATAATATGGTTATATGTTTTTTTAAACGCATACTCGCAACATATTGTGAGGGATATATTCTTGCTTGTTATATGAAGGGGCATTCCATCTTTGGCCTCAGTGACCCCAGGTATCAGAACACGCTTTGGCTTGTGCAGGTAAGGATTCAGCCAGAATTCTTGGCTGCAAAAGCCATTAGGTTGCAGGCGGCATTACTATAGACACTGAAGTATGCTCTCTCTTGCCTTCACAAAATGTTGGTGGGCTCATCGTATACTTTAAGTTAACAGCCTCCAGAAAGAGGGTAAATGCTGGAGAAATTGCCTTGCTGTATTCACTTTTTCATTTTTATTTATTTTTTCCAAGTCATGCAAGATAACTTTCTCACCAGAGGAAATAGATATATGGAAGATGCAGTTTCCGACAGTGGGTGTCAGAACGGCAGAGGCCATATGTCATGATTGTCTGGAGAAAACTTTAGAATAGCGAGTGGACCTGCAATTGCTAGGTAAGAAAAGCACTTGACTTATTATTAATAGCTTACTAATGAGTATTGTATGATACAAGCATTTAACAATGCTTGATGAATGAGGAATTCATTATTTTCTACTGCTGTATTACTGCTTAAAAGTATCAGTTATTCTAAAGTGCTACCTTATTTTTTTTAATCAATACTATTCAATTATATTAGGAAGACTTGCCAGTATGCTGCAATATAATGCTTGCATAATGATAATGATATTTAATATTCTTAATTCACACTATTCCCATTATATATTGGTGAACAATATTTTAGCTATATTTTAGTATAGGTTGAATTAGTGAGTGTTGCCAAACATTTAACCTTATACACACTTCTCTTTAATCGCTCTTCTTTTGTTTGGCCTTGTTTACTATGGAACGGTAAATAATTGATGCCACTTTTCTCCCATTTTGAGAAATGTATGAATCTACGGATTATAACTTATATTATAAAGACTGATGGCTCCAACAGAACTCAAAGCTGTGCCCGGAGACCCACATGAGTAGACAGAGCAATCATTTCTCATTCTGTCGGTCCGTGTTGTGTCTGCATGTGTGTGTACCTTCCACCTTTAGGGTTGAAAAATAAAGGTAAACCCCATAAACCCCATAAGCTTTCACAGGAAGGGCAACTTAACCTTGAGGTCGGCATGCCATGCGTGTTAGTTAACACAGTGGTTATTCTTTATGCTTCTAGATTTATTAGGAAATTTGTGATTTGAGACTTCCTCCTCACGAGACATTGACTATTGAGAGTACAAGACAAGAATGAAAAAAGAACTGAAGAAAATCGAGCAAGCCATTCGGAACCAGTCCAAAAAGGTGTTGCAGTTGTGACTGACGACATAGTATCCTATGCTATCCATCTTTTATTGAACACCACAGTGACTTTAAAAGGGAAAATTCTTCTTTAAACGTATCTTCTGAAATACAATTTTTTAAGACCCCCATGAACTGCGCTGTGACATGGCCTTCAATCATACTTAGGAACAGGCAGGAAATTAGAGATGTCCCCCACTGTTATCTGCTGTCATCTGTCATCCCAGGGGCGAATTTCAGGCTACCGTAAAAGTGTGAAGTCGACTCTACTTTAAAAATTAAAAGAAAAGAAAATGTCCAAATTTAAACTCTCTCTGGTGTCTCTTAAGCAATTGTGAACACAGGTCACCCTCTGTAGGTCACTAAACCTTTTTAATGATATGATCTGTGAAAAATAACGATACAGATTTCTTTATTGTATTATTGATTACAGTTGACCTACGGGTCAGATTGTGCTATTAACAATACAATCTCCATACATATCAAAGTAAAGGGTCTTCATCTCTGGCAAGATCAAGTGGCTAAAACTGAACTTACCAACAGGGGAAGGTCTTCCTGCAGTGCATTTAATTATCTACTGTTGCTCTCTCACCATATTGTGAAAGACATAACTGACATGTTTTCATGAACAACAAGACTTTGGCCACAGTGCGGAACACTGGTCAGGCAGGGGGGGGCAATTGTTCCAGTGGCAGGATGCCCTTTCAAAATGGGTTGGAAAGCTCTCCTGCAAAAAATGACTTGTGTAATTGGAACAACTCCATGCCATATCCAATTTTATGGCAGGTTGGAGAGGAGCTCCTTTCACTCCCGACAGTGTTACTATTGAACACAGAAAGCTCTGTGTGCTCCGGGGAGTTATTTTTGCACATTAAACAAGATGCTAACTAATGGACCACCATATAGGGTGCATTTCTCCTTAATCGCCTAATGTAAATCTGCTCCCTTATTGATGTAGTGCAATGCCCATATCCTTCCTTAAAGTCCTTTGGATCAGGACAGGATTCTCTTTAGGTGTATGCCAGCATCTGCCCATCATTATGCACAAATTATAACGTTTGGTTATTGATGTTATGGCATCCTTCAATCAGCATAAAAAAATAGACACTAGGGTAGAGACCAGAATTTTTTTTTAATGTGAAGGATGACTTCAGTAAGAATTACAAATGCATATCATACCAGAACTTAGAAAAGAGAATAAGTAATATTCTGTACAGCTTTTCAAATCCCCATCCAATTTCTCTGTATGTTCTTTTTTCGTCTTTCTCTATCTCTAATAAATTCAAAATTCCAGCAGCGCTGGAAAGTCCGAAACAAAAGATGGTTAGTTCCCGCAGCACAGAGACTCAAATCATCATCGACATCAAATTCAAGCAGGAACTTTTAAGCTCCCCTCCCCCCCAGCCACATACTGTGATAAGAGGTTGTGCCGTTATGGTTGTGTAATTTATTGTTAACCAGCGAGTTGCTTGTCTATTTACAGTGCATGAGTGCAGTATTACGTAGCTATAATGATGGAAGTTATGGAGAGCGGCATCTCTAGGAGGTGCCTGTTTATGGCCACTCGATGACATTAGAAACCCCCGTAGGACACGATAACCAAGTGTGAGTGGGCACTCTAGTGAATAACACAGTGTGGTAGGGTGGAGTAGGTTGTGAATAACCAAGTGTGTACTCGGTACTGGAGATACTGAAGATGACAGAATGAACTCTACAAACATCCATTGAATCCAATTCTTCAAAGACTGTGTGATCTTGGAAGTTTATTGTTTCTTTTTTAATATTCAAGTCAATAGTCCAAGAGGTTAGTATAATATATTTATTTATTGAATAACTTTCATAACATGGTAAACTGTAGATTAATAGTAAACATTTTTAAATGTGTCAATTGTTTTTTTGTTATAGATAAGAAATTGTTTAGCATACTCAGGATGGCTTTCCTCTGTTCGTAATCTCCCAACACCATACCCCCATCATTCAACGAGGGAATATTAATAATTATGAATTTGAGATAATATCTTCACCAGATTTTAATTATTGAATTATCACATCATATTAAAAACCATATTAACTTCTCCCCACTTCCAATGGGGATTAGGTATTTTGTTATATGACAGTGTGGAGTGTGTATACCTGGGTGCCATATTACTTTTTTGCTGTCGGAAGAAGTTAATTAACAATGGCCTTCACTTCAGGCTTCGTGGTTTCTCAGCCACTCCTCTCCTCCACTTTCTTATCCACCTCTCATCCACCTGGCAGCCTGTGAAAAGAACCCTAAGATGTGTATGGGTTAATGAACAGTGCAATCACTGGTGTCTCTCCTGGCCTCCCTTCTCGCTCCGAGTCACATGTTGTGTCTCTCACCTGTGCACTCTCTCTCTCCTCACTCCAACCGAATCAAGGGCAAGAGCACTGGGAGACGGCTTAGTGCTTTCTGTCTATCTCATCCCTTCTTTTTATACTCTGCCCAAAGAGTCCCTTGGCAGTGTGCACGCAACTTGTGAGTTTATGTAGGACAATGCTTAAGTGGCTATACGGTGCAGCTGCAACACTTTATGAGGTACTGTTTACTGCAGACAAAACATTCATAAACTGCTTATGGACTGAAATATTGTGCTATATTCAACAACTGCCTTATTAGCTGCACCTACGTTTTTACTACTTCCCGGTGAGAAATCACACGTTCACATGTTTGATTTTGATTAATAGACGCTGTAAAACAATGTAGATGAACGACAATGTTAAAAATGTAAGTGGGTTTTTGTCCTTGGAACATAGAAAAAATACATCTTGTGTGTGTATGCGTGCACATGTGTGTGTTTGTGGGCCTGTGTGTGTGTTCAGATTTCAGTGCTAGAGTTCTCCAGATATGAATCAATTACTGTATTTGTGTTGGCTCGGGTATATATTTCAATTAAAGTCAGGCCTACTGAAGTAAAACTGCATTCTATTAACTTTATCTTAATTAATTATCAGAGTCGGTTGTAACCTTGGGGACCAGTACAACCTCACGGTTGTGACATTTTAATGATATACTGTAGGTTTACCAGAATAAGCATATGATGAAAATTGAATTTTTTCAGGTTCAAGGAAATAATAATGCTGATAATTTATGTATTTCTTTATGCAGCGTTACTGACCAGTGTTTTGGTTGTTTTTTAATGTTTTGTTTTTTTTGCATTTCCTCAAGCATGGTGACATGATTTGAAAGTCATTAATGGAAAGTAATCGAATTGTGGTGAAATAAACAGGCGGGTATTGATCCTAAAGCATCAGAACTCAGCAGGGCCCACTAGCATCTGCCTGGCTGATGGAGGGGCTGTGAACCTATGATCTTCTGCTGTGTCAGGTCTTCCAGTTTAACTGTTCACTTCCTTAACGTCTCAGGGTCAGAAATATCGCTAGGCTTGCAATATAAATGTTGCACTCCATCCATTTACTCCCATTAGGTATCTTTGCACTCTAACGGTAAAGGTCTTCATATTTCATACTACTATGAACTGTTGTGTGATATATGATTCCATTGGTATATCTACAAAAGAGAGGATGTTGTTTAGTATTTTGTGTTTAATTTGGATATTTTGTTAAAAAATGTCAGGAGTATTTATACTCTATGTCACAAAACACTTTAATTTCATGACTTTGTAGGCTTCTTTTATTTAGATTGCCTGCATTATTTTTTTAAGTGTGAATACTTTTGCCGGAAGTCTACATCATACATTATTTATCACCCTGCTACATTTTCTTTTTCTTTTTTTTAAATTCTCTGTAGAGACTAATATCCTGCACCTGAGTAAGCAGGCTGTCAGTCATAACACATCTGGGCAGATAGACCAGCCTCACATATGCCTCATTTCATACGCCATTTCCATTCTCTTACCCATCAGTTCTGTACCTCTTTGGTCGAATATGATTCAATTAAAAACCATTATCTGGTGGCATGCTTGGGGAGTTTTGCTCACCTAAGCTGTCTCGTATGGCTCAACCTGTAATCTGGAGCACAGAGGCAATTAATCAGCAGGAATCTGCATTATATAGAACAAACTGGGACTGAGGATGGACTTAATAACATTTTTTTTAATTAAAGTGAGTTAGTTGTAGTGTTGTAAGCGATTCATTCATTATGCCTTGATATGTAAGGATTTCTGAGAGTGATAGGGATTTCTTCCTGGAGTATTTCATCAAGGTCTACATTTCTATGGAGTGTAGGATTCACATTTTTTCAAATGCTCTTTTATCCTGACAGCAGAATGAAGAAATATGCATAGTTACTAGTGTTCAAGTCGTGTGACCATGTAGCAAAGTAGATGTCTAGTTCCTTACTTTAAAAACAGTTAACAAGTAGTACATAGTCTTCCTAACTACTTAATGTATACTGTAAGTCCATTAATAAAAACTGTGTATGAGAATGCCAAGCAAATGTGGATTACATTTAAATTGCTCAAAATAAATTACATAGAGTAAACAAACATTTATGAAAAATGTATGATGACTATGTTCTGTTGGTAGCATTGAAGGTTTCAGAATGTAGAATGATATTGTTATACTCACACAGCATTATGGGTAATTATGTCTCTAATTAATTTTAATTGACTCAACATTATTTCCCACCATACTAAATGGATACCTTATCTGTATTACCAAGTATGCCTTCATGTGGTTATTTTCCCACATATAGATTCACATTTTGGTTGTTGATTCAAAATTCTACTTGGTCCTGAATTCAAGAGGGAAAGTATATGTGGTAAAGCTAAGATCTTAAGTATTGTGTATGATGGCTCCAGCATTTCAAAATAACTACATGGATACATTTAGATTTTATAGGATCCGTATTTAAAAAAAATGTTTCCTGCTGGTCGAGCTGTACCTATAATAGGCTCCTCCAGAGAACTCACCATCTCAAATCTCAGAGCATAACTGAAAACATTTAATCTCAAAAAATTATGTATGAAAAACTCCTGCAGCACTGTCCACTGAAGTGTAAAAATAATTTTCTCAGTTGGGATATGCAGCTGTGACTGTTTCAACTTGCAGCTCCTAACCATTGCCAAATAAAAGTTTCGATTTGGTTTGGTTGTTATAATTTTGTTCATGTTATCATGACATGAGTAAGAAGAGAGCCACATCATTCTGAAACTTCATGACAATAGGCACCAAGACTAGTTGGTTCATCTCTCCAACTCATTTTGTCTTTATGCAAGACAAAAAGCAACGCTTCCCAACAGAACAGCTCCCGAGGCTCACCGAAGAATCCAAGGTCTGCTGCCTGCAGAGCCTGCATAATAGGCCAAAGCAAGGTGTGTATGAAGCAAATGATCTCTGGAGGATCGGCTCCTTGTCTAAACAACTCAGGACCCCACCTAATCGCGCTCACTTATTATCCAAAGTCTAAAACATTCTGGATTTCACCTGCATACACCCTGCTTATTTAAACAAGCTACAACTGGCAGGGTAGTAGATATGGGTCATCCAATGTTGAGAATATACTTTTTTTAATGTTATGCAATATTTCAATGCGGAGTAGATACTCAGATACACATATTGTGTTATTTAACAATTATAAGCCTTAAATCCCAAAAATAAACCAGCCTGAAAAATGTGGTTTAAGAAATTATGTTGATTTGGGCTCACTGAATAGCCTTAGCTCTAAAATA
>OOFG01063439.1:0-12777 GCA_900323295.1 Molva molva | reverse complement strand
TGTTTGAAGAGGACAGTGATGTTAAAAAGACTAATTGTGCCTTATCATATGTGTCATATAATTCTATGCATGGCTGGTTGGTGCTGTGGTTTGCTGTCCAATTAATGACATATACATTTATTGTAGAACTTTATATGCTGTTATATTTCAGTCAGACAAACAGAAAAAGTATGTTTTAATTATAAGGCTGTAACAATATGTCATTTTTGTCAGACCTTGTTTGATTCTTATTAAATTGACAGAAAAGCTAAAAAAAGTTTCCCTTTTCTTTGGACGGCTTAAAGGCAGAGGAGTGGAGAGAGAGGACAGAGGAGAGAGGAGAGGGTAGGGAGGAGAGAAAAGATGGAGAGAGGATGGGAGGAGAGGAGGAAAGAGTGAGGGTATGGGAGTGAGAGCAGCTGGAGAGAGAGTGAAAGTAAAAGAGAAGAGAGTGTAAAGGGGAGGGAGAGTGCGGGGAACAGAGGATAGGGTAGGGGAATGTCTATATTTCAGTCAGAGAAAAGAATAGTTTTAATTTGCAAGGTGTAACAATACGTCATTGTCAAACCTTGTTTGTGTCTTAATAAATGGATGAACATCAAATAAGAAAGGTAATTGTCTTCCTTTTCTTTGGACAAATGAATGGAGGGGGAGAGGGTACAGGAGAGAAGAGAGGGAGGAGATGGAGAGCTGTTGGTTATCAGCTCAGGAGACATGGGTTCAATTCCCCCACAGGGATTTCTCCATGGAACTCACTTTTAATAAATGTAACGATGTCATGTGAATCGTAATGTTATTTAAAACCTCCAAGCATCTCATAGCTGTTGTCTCGATGGAGCGGTTGAGAGAGCTGTTAGTAAACAATTCTGGAGACATGGGTTCAAGTCCTGCCAAACATGCTCTCATTGAAAACCAAATACAATTTCAGAATTGTCATGTGAATTGTAATGTGAGTTATTAGCCAGGGGTGGAGTTGTGAGAGCAGTTGATTATCACTTCTGGAGACATGGGTTCAAGTCCCTCCAACTGTGCTCTGCTATGAAACCAAAATACAATTTTGAAACAATGTCGTTAAATGTAATGTAAATTATAAACTTTGACCATATCATAGCCAGTGTCTCAGTGGTGCAGGGGAGAGAGCTGTTGGTTATCTGTTCTCGACACCTTATCCTAATGACATTTTAGAAACAACTTGATTAAATGTAATGTAAATTACAAACTTTGACCAACTCATAGTCAGTGTCCCTGTGGCGCAAGTGAGAGAGCAGTTGCTTATCACTTCTGGAAATGTGGGTTCAAGACCCTCCAACTGCACTCTGCTGTGAAACCAAAATATATTTTCAAAACAATGTTGTTATGAGTAATGTCAATTATAAACTTTCACCAAAACATACTCAGAGTCTCGGTGGTGCAAGTGAGAGGGCTGTAGGTTATCAGTTCTGGAGACCTGAGTTCAAGTCCCCCTGACCACACTATCCTTGGAATCCTAATGACTTTTTGGAAACAATGTCATTAAATGAAATGTCAATTATAACCTTCGACCAAAACATACTCAGTGCCTCGGTGGTGCAAGTGAGAGAGCTGTTGGTTACCAGTTCTGGAGATGTGGGTTCAAGTCCCCATGTCCACACTAGCCTTGGAATCCTAAGGATATTTTGGAAACAATATCATTAAATGTAATGTCAATTATAACCTTCGACCAAATCATACTCAGTGCCTCGGTGGCGCAAGTGAGAGAGCTGTTGGTTATCAGTTCTGGAGATGTGGGTTCAAGTCCCCTTGTCCACACTAGCCTTGGAATCCTAATGATATTTTGGAAACAATATCATTAAATGTAATGTCAATTATAACCTTCGACCAAATCATACTTAGTGCCTCGGTGGCGCAAGTGAGAGAGCTGTTGGTTATCAGTTCTGGAGACCTGGGTTCAAATCCCCCCTGCCACACTCCTCCAGGAAATCAAGTAATAGTTTAATAATTTTTGTTAAAGTACATTATAAACTTTTATAAAAGCGTCTAGGTGAGAGAGCTGTTGAGGATCTGTTCTGGAGACATGGGTTTGATTCCTACCATGGGTGGTCTTATGGGAACGACTCTCTGAGAAATGGATCCATTCACTCACCCATTCATTTCGAATGACTGTCTGGGAGAATGGATGGCTGTGAATGAGTGCACTCATTCACAGTCATCCATTCTCCCAGACAGTCATCCCCACTCACCCATTCATTTCCAATGACTGTCTGGGTGAATTGATGACTGTGAATGAACTTATTCACAGACATCCATTCACACAAACAGTCATTGCCACTCATCCATTCACCAGACAGTCATTCACACAAAACCCCCCATTGCAGGAATCGAACCCGTGTCTCCAGAACAGATACTCAACAGCTCTATCACCTGCACCACTGAGACGCCACTTGGATTTGGTGAGAGTTAATTATTGACCCTACAATACACATGACATTGTTGTAAAACATATTATTCCAAGAGCATATTATACCAACAGCTCTATCAACTGCGCCACTGAGCCTCTAGTTCAGATCCAGTCAGAGCTCATCATTTACTTAACAATTTACATGACGTTTAAAAAATAAGTTAAGACGCCAAGGAGAGCGTTCTTGGTGTGAGTTGCACCCAACATGCTCTCATTGAAAACCAAAATAATTAAGAAACAATGTCATGTGAATTCTAATGTCAATTAAAAAGTTAGACCAGATCATAGCCAGTGTCTCACTGCCGCAGTTGTGAGAGCAGTTCATTATCATTTCTAGAGATATGGGTTCAAGTCTCTCCAACCACGCTCTCCTCTGAAACCTAATGAAATTTTACAAACAATGTTGTTAAATGTAATGTCAATTATAAACCTTTACCATATCAAAGAACACCAACGGCTCTATCAACTGAGCTGCGAGTGTGAATGCAGATAAACAAACTAAAGGAGCTAGGCAATTAGTGCCTTTCTCCTTTAATACTTCCAAACTCTTGATTCACATGACTAGTATGAATACTAGTAAACATTGTAAGAAAAAAGGAAATACAATAATAAGGACGAACACTTAATTATACAACTAGCCTAAATAATGATAAATCAAATCCAAATATTGCAAAATGTTGATGACATGATTCCACACCGTATAACAAGGTTCCTGATAGGCTTCTGTTCAACATAGTATAGAAATAATTCTTGAAAAACAATACAAAAAAAAAACAATGAATAGAAAACAATTGAATTACTGAATGAACTTGCAGTCATCATGTTATCAAAGACATGTCATGTAACTAAGCATTTACAAATTATGTATGCTGGATTGATCAATTCAGGTAGTTAGAAAGTATTAGTTAAGAACTCTGCTTATTTGATTAATTGTATGTACTTGCATGATTCTTGCACTTTTTGGGTTGTATCTTCATGTTGAATGAATTTATGACGTTTTGGATAAAAACATCAGCGAAATGAATGTTATGTAATAAAAAAGTAAAGAATACAAATAGTTATGTGAGTTTGGTACTGCTGCAATGGTACTTGAGGCATTTCCAGCTTCTAAATGTGATCTATAAATGCTTAGTAAGGGATAGATAGTCCTTACTTTAGATGAACTCACTCAAGAAACCTAACAATTGCTTTCTAGCAACCTGAAGAAATCATGAACTGCAGCCATACTACGTGTTTATAAAGCATTATTAACACATTTTAAATAATTTGTATATCATTATCTACACTTCATAAATAATTGTATGAATCAGCTCAATAATCATTTATAAAGGATTATGCATTTCTTTATATTGAGCAATGCTTTATAAATGATGAATAAATTCAACCAAGGCCTTCAGAACTTAAAACCAAGAGCTCTCTCCACTGCGCCACCAATAATCTGGTCAGAATTCATATTTGACATTTCAATTCAAATAAGATACTGTGGAACCCGCTCTCTCCAGGAATTGAACCGGGGCCTCAAGAGCCGTTTACCACGGTCTCTCTCGGCTGCGAAAAATGAGACAATCGCTATGGTTTTATAAAGACTCGCCTCTCTCTGTCCTCCATCTCCCACCATGCTCTGCTCCTCCCAGAGCGTCTCCCAGTGTGTTTGTCTCTCAGGGTTGACCTTTGACCTGTGCCATAGTAGGTGCCAAGCCACTGCCGGACTTTATTATCTGGGTGTGGGTGGTGCTGCTCATCGTCTTCAGTAAAATGAAGGGGGGCTGAAAAGTCTCAGTTCGCAACTGATCGCAAACGGCAGCTCACTGTATACTGTATATACTGTATACGTGTTTCAAATCATCATGGGCTGAGGAAGACTGAAGAAGCAAAGCAAGACTAAGGAAACAGTTTATTTTCCTCAAATACAAAAAAAGAAAAATCACAAAAGGTTTCAGGGCAAAGGCCTTTCAGATTTGTTTACAAAAAACATACACAAACTCCTAAATGCCAACAATTCTTCTGGTTCTCAAAATTACTTCTTTAACATTGAAAGAAGCTAATTTATAGTGTTGTTTCCATTACTAATATTGAAAAAAGGTACACATTTCCATTTTGCTTTGTGTGCAATGCATTGGAATTGTGTATGTGTATGCATGTATGTGTGTGTGTGTGTAAATTACTGCGAGAATACAGCAAAAGTTATATCAAATTTTTTATTTTGAGTGTGTGGGTATGTTGGTTTTATTTTCAAATAAATTGTAAATTGAACAATAGGGAAGAGACAGCTTGGACAGAACATTCATGTATTTCATTCAAGTTCTAGGTCAGTGCTTGCTTTCCCATAATGTGTGAATCCATAAAAGTCCATTCAAAGTGGAGAAGTAACTGCTTTTAGGTGCCCAACAAGAAAATACTCATCCATTTGACTTTTCTGCCCACCACACGGCCTGTGCTGGTGGATTTGGCGCCTTTAACCCATGAGGTAACCACTGAAAAGTGAAGAAAAAGGGAGGCTCACTATTTCACCAGCAAAATTATTATTAGAATTATTATAAAGCTTGAGTGGGCATTGGTCTCCTTTGTCTCACAGTTTTCTCAAGGGCCACAAGATAAACTTGACCTAAAATACATATGGACTACATACTAAAACATATGCTTAAGATGTTGCAAAGATAATAAAAATGTGACCATGTCTGAAATTGAGTTTATTCCAAATATGCAGCATGCAGATATTAGGATGTATAATGACCAAGCATGCATGTTTCAAAGACAAATACACAACACGGCAAGGTTACTTACGGCAGCTTCATGCGCATGAACACCCTGGCCATGAAGAAGCTCAGAAGGACGCTGACGAAGCCGATGAAGAGCAGCAGGAAGCGGTTGAGTTTGGGGATGTTTGGCGCGTTGGAGCGGTCCAGGATGATGAAGCCCAGGCCTCCCATTGTGAAGAGGAAACTAGAGGCGAGACCCTCCATGATGTACTGGCCATTCACTCTGCCCAAATACGACGACACACAATAAATCACCTTCGCAAAGGACATACTGGGGACACTGCAGAGCTTCTGTTGAGCATTTGATCAGGAGCCTGGTAAGTGGTGGAGGTGAACGTGAGGGTGGATGTGGGTGTGTGCTTTAGAATCTGTGTCACCTACCGGTATGCCAAGAAGGCCACAGGCCGCTGGTGCCCATGCTCATCAGTCATGGAACCAACACTTGGAGGTTCCACAATGACATCATATATTATGCCTGCAAGGGAAGGTAACAAAAAATACAAACTTATGGAAAGCTGTTCAGATCCAAATCAGAAAGAGTTGCAAACATGGCATTGATAATATGATACAAGGACATTTTACTTGGGCTAGGTCTACAAAGATTACGATATGAATCTTGGAAAAAAAAGACTATGAATTGAAACCTGTACGTGTAAGTTAACGTTACACAATTTTGTGTACACTATGTTGACAACTCGCCACACATTTAGCTTTCACATAAACATACTACCAATGAATCTCGCTAATACTGATCTACTGCCATAGCGTCATGTATAACCATCTCTTGCATTTGAAACATACACGATCCTTTATCTAAAACGTGTCATGAATGAACACCACATCGTTTAAAATCAGTGTGTTGGTGTGCGTTAGCTTAGCATGCATAATCACCTCCCGTGATGAGAAAGTACGACACAATAACGATTGCATAAACCGTCATCGCCGACGGCATGTGCAACCATGACGGCTTCTTCAGCTTAATATTCGGGCATTCCAGCACAGCAAAAGGCAAACCATATATTGTCTCCATCGTTAAAATATCCTTCCAGTGCGATGGTCTGCTGGCTGTGATGAATCCGCTCTGCAGCAGCTATGTTGACGTGTACAGGAAGCGCTTGCCCCCTTTTCCGTATAGCGTTTAACTGATATATTATACTATGCGTTAAAGGGAATTCATGTCAATTATTTATTTTATTAATTATATTATACATGTGTAAATAGTACGTTAATATAATTTATACCTTTACTCGTCTACCAATACCTTTACTTTGTTCGTTTTTATACGCCTGTAAGGACAGGAAGCGATGACGCATTATTCATGCGACTCGTATAAACAGTACTGATGTTCCCATATATTAAGCACCCTTATTTTACGTTATCAATGTGTGAAATGTTGGTAATTCATGCGATCTATCTAAAATGGGTCGGCATCCACATCTGTGTTGCCTCAATGCCTTCCATCACTTTATACATTTGAATTTTTTTCATACAAGCATTAGTTCTACAAGAACACAAGTTAGAGATCCCCAAGTCATTCAATTGCTCTCCTCTTGGTCATGCATATTAAGATGCTTAACATGTCGATGCATTTAGAACCTGGGCTACAGCAATGGTTACGGTTAATCAAGGCACAGAATTGATGTCCTTTAGAGTATATACCAAGACATTAGCAACCATGTGGGATGGTTTTGTTGTACAGTGCAAACCATGAACCAAAAGTATATCCTTGTTTATTCTGCATGCCTAACGAACAAATATAATGCTTCTATCCTACCCAGTTTTAACCTTTAGTTAACCATGATTGAACACGGGAAGAGCTGACCCGAGTCATCTTGACATACAAATTGTTTAGTCAACTCCAGTAACTATTTTATACCATTTTTAATAATCCAAGTCAAGCAATATTATAAGTCATATATACTGTCTATCCGTCTGACTTTTTCCACAGAATCCGTTTTGTTTTTGTAGATGAACACCTTTCATTCATACCACAATAAACATCCACAAGTGATCTGAATATGTGTGGAGAAATGTTGGCAAAATATGCTTCAATTGACAGACTTTGAAAGCGGGCCCGAGAAGGTGAACCCTCTCGGCCTCACTCAGCAACATTAACCGCTGTCTGGAGGTTCCTCTAGACTTCCACACACAGGGGGTCTTCACATTAACACTGCCCCAGAAGGGGAACCGTTCACGGACAAGCACCGTCTCTGACACCTCATCGTTCCATCCGACCCACACTAGGATGGTGCTACCTTCCACTGTTCACCAGCCCTTCCAAGGATGAAAAAATACGCAATTTGTTTCCCCCGTTTCTTTTATTGAAGCAATACAAATACATTTACTTGGTCTTCTGGCTCTGTGCCTGTGCCTTGAGGACCTTGACAACGATCTTCTGCTCCTCAATCAGAAACGCACGCTTGATCCTAATTCACACAAGAAAAAAAAAAAGTTAAAATCACATTAAGAACATGCACAACTACAAACACATCCATGAGGCTCAATTCAGTTCTGAAGTATTCTTATGAAGGGCGTGTGGATGAGTCCTACCTGTCACGGACACACTTGGCACACATAGAGCCACCATAGGCCCTGCTGACGTGCTTCTTTGTCTTTGACAGCCTCATCAGAACCTGAGGTCTAACAGCACGGATCTGCAAAACAGAACATAGATCTGATTAAAAACTGGTTTCTTGTTATTGGACATTGCCTGATTGGACGCACTGTCCTGGATGCAGCGTCCAAAACGGAATCGCTTAATCGAGTATTTCTGGTTTACTGATTTTGAGTATTTTAAGCAGTGCAGAATGCAGTTTTTATTGTTTAACATTTCTATTTAGCTGACTAAATACTGCCACGATACTTTAAAACTTGCCATTTGCACAACATTTGGCCTGTCCATTATGCATTATAGGATAAAATTACAGACAACCAACATCTGCATGCTGTACTGAAGCTTAAGTCTGAATTTACGAGAGCCAGACATCTTGTTAAATAGGAATAACAAAACTTGCAAACTGCAATGGTAGAAGTTTCAACTCATCACAAACGCTGAAGTTCAGTGTACTCAAAACAGAACGCAGGAAAACATACTGAACTCAATTAATGGGTAACTCCAACTACAAATCACCATGGCCTCATTGTTTTCTTACCATAGAAAACCTTTCCAATAACTAGTAGATTCAAACAGGAGATGTGCACCCAAATCAGTTATGAGGAATTACAAAAACCTCCAGGAATTCCTATACCACTGTAATAAGTGTCCCTGATGCAGGACGTCAAATGAAGGGTTCAAGTAAACACATCACACGAGGTAGATTATATTATTATCCTGGACTTCATAGACAGTAGTGTCTATGCACCAAGGAAAACATCCACCTGCTTGGCTACAAAGGTAGAAATCCCAGCAGTGGCTTAGGTCACAAGCAACGCACAACTAACCCAACCATCTCAGGGGTGTTTGTCAGATGGAGAACGTGTGCATTATATTGTTGATAAGGGTGGAAATTGAGTTCTGGGTGATGAAGTCACGTAGTAATCGGTTGCTCTGCAACATCCTTCAATATTATATTCTCAGTTTAGGGTACAATATGCAATTAATGAGCAATATCGATGCACATGCTCCAATATACGATTCTATTCAACAATGTGCCTAAATAATTTGGTTGGAGTGAACTTCCCCAGTCATTTCAACGTGTATTTGGGTGACTTACTCCGCGCAGCCTTCCTGGGCAGATGCCGCATGCCGACTTGGGGGCTTTGCCTACTTTCTTGGTGTATAGGTAGACAACGCGGTTACCAGGTGTCCGGGACCTGAAAGGCAACACATATAGGTAAATCAAATTTTGAAGATGCCTTCAGCTCCATGAAGGAGGACATTTCCAACGTGAAGATGCAATGGGTTCCCCATGAATGGAGCTAGTACTCACAGTCTGGTCTTGTTGGAGGCGGTGTTGTAGGACAACCTACGACGGTAAGTCAGGCGTTGTACCATGTTGAACCTACAATCAAAACAATACAATCAGTGGAGGCAAAAACGCTCCATCAACAGGCAGTGTGAGAACTCGCTGTCCGTTAACCTGTATACAGTACAACCGACCTAGCAAAACATTAGCCGGTCAACTTTTACATTTACCGTACCTATTTTCACACTAACCGTTAATAGACAACTGATAGTTGAGAATAAGTACACAGTTTAAGGGGGAAATGTGTTCCAGCAGCTCGAAACATGACTAACGCGTCGCAAGTAGCTTATTTGCGGAGCAGAGGAACGGGATTAAAACATGTACTTTAGAAACACATAGGAAGAAGATATTGATATAGATAGCATGCAACCTTGGTTTGCAGTCATATACGACATAGAACAATACAATATCTGTATTTCGTAGGACGGATTACGTTGGATTTTAGTGGTACATTTAAAGGAGTAAAGATAACGCTCCATACCTGCTATGACCGTAACCGGAAGAGGAAGGAAAATCGCAGCGCGTCAAAGTTAAGTTCCTCCATACCGGACAATTAATGCTACGCTGCCCCTAGTGGAAAAGGTATTCCCCGTAGAGAACCAGACGAAAAAATCTACTTATGTCATGGACCTAAATACGATGTATAATGTATTGATATTCTTCGATGGACAATTATTTTTAATTTCAAGGAGCCAGCTGGAAATTTTAGAGCGACACATTTGAACTCAACATTTGAATTTAGAATCGAACTAAAAGATACTGCAACTACGTGAACTGTCCTCTAGATGGTATTTTTACCATCTTTTCAAGCAGAGCCTCACTATTCAGTCTGGACTGACTCTGGTATGGATTTCTACACTGCCAATGAAGTACATTCTGAATTAGAGTTAATGTGCTATGGATTTTAGGCACTGTCAAAATCACATTTAGCACGAAATGTATTCCCAGCATCTGTGTACTTTGTTGGCAGTTGAGTTCAATTCCTGGTCTCACAATGGATGTGAAAAGATTGGTTGTTAAAGTGGGGCCTATCCATCCAAGTCTCTTGTTTTATTTCAGATAGCATTCATAGTGTTGGTGCCTACGTTGCTGTGCATTCATTTGCATTTTAAGATTTTAACATTTATTGCAATCCATGCTTTGTAAAGAAGATAATAAGTTAGCACAACTGAATCACCTTCAGCACACAAAAATAGAACTAATAGAAATACAATTGTTGAAGGTGTGTCAAATGGGAAATTGGTTTGTCTTAAAAATCCACCTTCCATCCCTTGAGGTGAAGCATCCAAGAAGTGGATGATATATATAAGGAATTATCTGTAGCCTATAAACCTGCACATATAAATAGTATGACCATTTCCCCTCGATATCAATTGAACAAATACACCCACTAAGCATTCAACGGGCATTTGGGAATGGGGAAAAGGGAGGTCACAGTTCAGCATAAGGGTAAACAAGAGAGTAGTGGTCCAAGATGGCTCCCAATCAAAGAAGTGCTGTGTCACAAACAAGGCAGTTGTTGCCAACCTCATCCAACAGATGGTGAGATTGGCATGCTTTTCAGATGAACAGTTTGCCGTGCGCTACGGCCAGAACTCTTGTAATATTGTCCCATACTGTGTCTTTGAGGCGTGCATATGTTGTGGCAGTCAGAACACAGCAACTCATTATAACTGCATACCTTCCAGAGGTGTAGAATATGCTTCGCTCACCATTATGTAATATTGTCATTAAGGCCATCCCTAGAGTGGACCGAATCTTCGTACACAGCAGTTAAACAAGAGCTGTTTTGACTCTTTGAAAATACCCAGTAGGCTATTCACTTTGAATGCATGGCATAGGCCTGAGGTGCAAGGTCAACTATTTGAGACGGGTTGAAGAGCATTTGCTGCATGAGGAAATAAAAATAATGAAAAAAGGCACGTGCATACAACGAACGACAACAAGGAACATGCATGCATGCATTAATACATACACACATACAAATTGATGAGAAAACACACGCACACACATAAAACATGTAATTAAAGCGATGCATCAGCTCATGTCTGAGGCCATGAAATACATAAAAAAACAAGTCCGTCTTTACTCTTTGCATCTTAAGGACTGCATTACTCTCTGTCTGCAGGCTGCCGCCGCTGGTTCTGACTCATGGAAGATATAGGACCATATCACCTTAAGTGCACTTGATTATGCAAGCTTCTCCAGCCCCTCTCTCCACATCTCCTTGGGTCTTTCATGTAATCTGCCAAGATTTAAACCTGCTGCTCCTGTTTAATAAATCCACTGCGATTAAAATAGGATTACAGATCTGCTTTTGCTTCCCTAATGACATCAGAGCAGGAAACACTTTTTTAACTCCCTTTCCCCCCCTTTTTTTTATTTTTCCCTTTTCAGTCGGGGTCTTCATATAGTTGGATATGATTTTCCACCCCTTCTCCTCCTTCTAGCCGTTTAGATTTTTTCCTGCACAATTTGATCCCTTCCCCCCACCCAAAACTCCTCCCTCCTCCATCTCCGCAGGTCATCCCATCTGCATGGGTCCCGGTGACACAGGGATTAACCTTATAATGCTGCGCATATCCTGTATCAATGTGCTCCTCCCCTTCCATCACATTTCTCAATGACACAGACACCAGCTGGGGGAATATTTGATACTTGCACATCATATACATAGACATATACAAAATAAGACAACCAAAGCCACTGTATGCTTGCACATCATCACAGTTTGGTGCATCCTATGCTATAGGATTGTGTGCATCCTATGCTATAGGATGCACCAAAGACATTTTGAGAAACATTTTCATCCAAGCCAATCGGTTCAATTCAAGGTTAAAGGTCACCCTCCGTCATCGTGTTTTTGCCCTGTGTGCTTCTAGTGTGGATTCATGTGATGTGAGAGACGAGAGACCCAGAACAGCAAGAAAATAAATATAATAATAAATTGACCTGCTTGTCCTTTACCACGCGTTAGTTTCAACACAGATTGAGTGTTTTGAGGTCTTAGCAGGCAAAGATTGATGAGATTTCTACCTCTGCTAAGCTCATGACCTAGGTAGATAAAATCCCTTTTTTTTTGGAGTAGTATGGACGTGTAGCATTTTATTGGGACTTATTTCATGTGGGTGCAGCAGAGTTCAGCGTCTAATCACAGACACGGTGGCACAAGCGAAGCGTTGTGTGCCCCTAATTTGATACATCTAAGTCCATATCCTACTCTTCCTGCATACTATACGATAATTAGGACACATCCATAACTCGATTATTGTCCATATTGAAGAATATAAACGGTTATGTCGAACTGCATGTTCAGTCCAGGCTATTCATGGTACTCAAATAGCATTGAGAGAAAACAGGTTTTTTCATGTTTTTCTATAACTGAAAGTAAAAGTAGCCTGATGCCAAGAAGTGTAAATAGGATATTTGTCATATCAACATAATCCTAGACCAGCTCTAGTAGTGCAACTATCAATGTCTTTATTTATTGTAACATCGTAGAGATTAGTACCCACTACACAGAATTGATGAAGTTGTTTTGACAATATACAATATCAATCCACATCCATGATTTTCATTGTAACTGCTCTCAGCAGACTATTCCATAATGTATTTCACTTGCCATAAACACCATAAG